>CM070489.1:3275643-3375643 GCA_036324585.1 Champsocephalus esox
GCTTTCTCCCAATAGTTTAAAAACTCTGAAACAGAAGACACTATTTTCTATTATATTATTATATATATATTAGCGTGATTCCCCGCCTGCAGCTGGTGTCCATCATCACAGACGAGACTCCCATCGAGCAGCTGAGGAACAGGTTGATGACCATGGGCCAAGGCTCTTCATCCTCCTCCTCCTCCTCCTCTTCCTCCCCTCAGCCGCCTCCCCCCCCCACACACACGCAAACCCAAGATGGCGCTGCTGAAGGAGGTCTTTGGAAGAGGTGTGTTGTGTTTTCATCATCTATTCCTCCTCCCTTTCAAACATGTGGATATTTTCTTCAACTTTGACATTTCTAAACCGAAACCCTTCACCCCTCCAGGTTCAGTGTGGTGCTGGCTGCTCCCGCTCCACTCCAGCCCCCCGTCAGCCGGCGGCGTCACCTACTCCGCCCTGCCCGACTACGATGTCTGAGGGTGTGTGTGTGTGTGTGTGTGTGTGTGTGTGTGTGTGTGTGTGTGTGTGTGTGTGTGTGTGTGTGTGTGTGTGTGTGTGTGTGTGTGTGTGTGTGTGTGTGTGTGTGTGTGTGTGTGTGTGTGTTATTTAACAGAAGGTTATATCCAAGTTAAGCTTTGAAACTGTTACCAAGGATGCACTGATGAGGATTACTAAAAGCTGGGACCGATATCTGACGGTTTCCCTTCTTTTAGTTAAGAACATTTTTAATTAATTTAAAATAAAAGGAACAAATAATAATTGTGATGCATTTGGGTTCAAAGGTCCTCAAAGAGATACTTATTTATGTTTTATGATTTTTTTTTGTTTTTCTGTTTTTGTATTTAAACGTTTGACGTGCGAACTGAACTATAATGAACTATAACACTTACAG
Organism: Champsocephalus esox; assembly: GCA_036324585.1. NCBI lineage: Eukaryota > Metazoa > Chordata > Actinopteri > Perciformes > Channichthyidae > Champsocephalus > Champsocephalus esox. The sequence goes on from CM070489.1 coordinate 3,276,518, forward strand.
ATTAACACTACACACACACACACACATACATGTATACATCACTTCAGGGGACATCACATTGACTTACATGCATTTCCTGGAGACTTATCCTAACCTTAACCATAACCAACACATGCCTAACCCTAACCAAGTCTTCACCCTAAAATTAATGATCCCCCTTATGGGGACCTCCAATTTGTCCCCATAAGGGAGGCGAGTCCCCACACGTGACTACGTAATCAGATGTCGGTCCCCACAAGGATGGTAATACAAGACCACACACACACAGTACTCAGTATTCTGCTAAATCTCAGTGGAGGGACGATGTTTAACTTATTTATTGTTTCTCACTATTCCGTGGAGTTTCTCTACCAACGTGTTTTTATGTGACGGGTGAAGCTGCTGTTCCGCACTGAGGACATTTTAAATGGTGTGTATGTCACCACAGCGTATACATGAAAGGACCGCAGCAGAAAAGCAGCTTCACCACCATGTGTGTAAAAGTTACCAAACCATAACTGCCAGTAAGGAAGCGGTGTTTCCTCCACCGTGTCCTCGAACGATGTGACTTAAAATCTGCCTTTTTGTATTCTGCTTCTCTCATGCTTCAACTCAAGTCGAGATATGTCTGCTGCCTGCTGACGATGACTCTTAATCCGTTCATAACAAAGCTTTGAGATGGCAGGGTTTTTAAACGCTGCGTTCACAGTCTTGAGCAAGATGGGTAATATTTCAATAATCAGAACCGTTATGCATTATTTTACTGTAATATGGAAAAAACCGTATTGTTGAATTATACTCAAAATGTAGAGCTGGGAAATACTGCTAGGTACTGTAGATGTGTATATTGTTAAATAATTACTTAATTATACTTTAAAAGGCAGCAATCTTTTTATTTGGGAGGCTTTTATTGGCCATGATTCTCCGCTATCATTTTTCAGAGACGCCAATAAGTGGAGATTTTTAATTGTGTATTCAGCTAACCTTAGATCAAATGTAATATTAAGGTGATTTTGGTCCGTACTTAGCTCATGGTGTGAATGCATCTTATTTCTGATTTCTTTCATAGTCTTCTCTGTATTTTAAAGTGCTCTCCAAACAACCGGTTTGGTTTTCATCAAGCTGTACATATGAAGGTTCAGATTTAATATCGATGATGTGCAATTCCCATGAAGGGAAAGTGACTGAAACTCATTGTTCGTGTGTTTTCTATCGCGATCTGGGTAAAAAAACGACACTTTGAAATGTTTTGGTGCATATTCTTGAGGTGAAGTCGCACGATTTGTCTCACCTTTTGGATCAAATTAAACAAAATCATGAAGGGGGAAAGCCTTTTCTGTCGATTCGTAATAACCTACAGTCCCACGTGATTCTCAAATCAAGCGCGCCTCACCTTTTAGTAGAAACGTTTCAAAGTGTCCTGTTGCCCAGCTGTGTGTTTACTATCAGGTTACTGGCTTCCTTTGTTTTGAAAAATGCAGTTGATCTGTTTTTTTGTTGGTTTCTGTGTATCACTGTTACTCAACAGGGTGCGCCTATTTTGCTGTTTTTCTTGACAGCGGGAAGGAATGTGTGTACAAACAAACATTTTACATCTAGTTCTTCAGCTTGTTTTGCAATTCAAGAATGTCCAACTATTGGGGAAAGAAAATTGCAATATATTCCCAATTTATATTACACTGGTTTGTAATTTCAAAGCCATCTGTAAAGCCATTTGTATTGCTAATGTAACGCAAACATCAACCAAAGAAGTAATAAACCATTATTTCAGATACTGTATGAAATATTAAACCAATTTAACTTAAAGAAAGCTTCATATTTTAAGTGTTACAAGAAGCTGTTTTGACATTAATTCATATTCTTTGCAGTTTAGCTCCAAAGACATATTGGTTGGCCGGTTGGCTGAGAAAAAGTTACGCCCGGCGAACAAAACCAACTAAGACTTTAATGTCGTCTGGCTTCACGATGAACACGTTTACAACAGACTGATGTTTTATTTATTTATTGTTGCTCTGTTGAAACTGTGCCCTGTGTGTTATTCCCGACGACGTGCTGCTCGTTCAACTGGAAGTAAAACGGATGTCTTTTAAACTTCACTGGCTGCTTGTGTCTTTTTTTTCACGTGTTTCTTTTGTGAAAGATATATTTATTCATAAACAAGCATAATATCTGACCACCGCTCCAAACAAACGGGCAGAGTTTCCTCAACTGAGTCCTTGAGGGCTATACTTCCTATTTTCTTGAAAGCATAACAGGGCCTCTTTAAACGAGTAATGTCTACATACTCCCACTAAACATTTCTGTGCTGGGTAAGGTAACATAATACTATGAATTATATAAAACACTTTACAAAAGGATCATTTACAAGCTGCTTCACAAAACATAAAGTACTTCAAATGTGCCAACGTTAAAGTAAAGCACACAGTAATGCAGCGGTTCTCAAAGTTGGGGGCGCAGAAGCATGCCAGGGGGGGCGCGGGAGACCAGGAGGAAAACTGGTTATATAAAACAAAAAGTACTATTACGTCTGTGTGAGAGAGAGAGAGAGAGAGAGAGAGAGAGAGAGAGAGAGAGAGAGAGAGAGAGAGAGAGGGGGGAGGGAGAGAGGTGAGGGAGAGAGAGGGAGGTGAGGGAGAGAGAGAGAGGGGGAAAGAGAGAGGGAGAGAGAGAGGAAAGAGAGAGAGGCAAAGAGGGAGGGAGGGAGAGAGAGAGAGAGGTGAGGGAGAGAGAGGAGAGAGAGGTGAGGGAGAGAGAGGGAGGTGAGGGAGAGAGGGGGAAAGAGAGAGGGAGAGAGAGAGGAAAAGAGAGAGGGAGGGAGAGAGAGAGGCAAAGAGGGAGGGAGGGAGAGAGAGAGGGAAAGAGAGAGAGAGAGAGGGAAAGAGAGAGGGAGGAAGGGAGAGAGGGAGAGAGAGAGAGGGAGAGAGAGAGGGAAAGAGAGGGAGAGAGAGAGGGAAGAGAGAGAGAGAGGGAGGGAGAGTCAGACTGAGAGGCTCCGTGAGCTAAAGGACTCTCAGTGTTATCTCAGTGGGTCTCAAACGGTTTGGTCACCATTCATGTAAACAATCATTTCCGAGGCACACGTTTATATGATCATTATAGTTATACACAAATAAGAGAATGAATGAAAAACAGCTATGAAATACTATATGACAGTAAAACAAGAATAAAGTTTAAAAGGGTGATTTGTAAAATATCCATTAAGAAAAAGTAAATCTGTTTCCAGTTCTGTTTCAAATGGGTGTTGAGAGAGGTTTCCATAGATCTCTCAAGTTGCTCTCAACGTGCACCAGATTGATGCTTTCAACTTCAATATTTAAAAATAAATCTTCCCGGGGGAGCATGCCCCCGGACCCCCCGATGAGAGGTCCACACACCACCTATAGCACTTTACCCCTGCTTACACCTGTATGCTGTGAGCTGATTATCGAGCCTTCGGTGTAACTGTCACACTGTGTATATGTGTGTGTGTGTGTGTGTGTGTGTGTGTGTGTGTGTGTGTGTGTGTGTGTGTGTGTGTGTGTGTGTGTGTGTGTGTGTGTGTTGCAGTAGAACATTCCTCTGTAGCGCCCGGTACATTCATGGAAACCCTAAATGTTTGAGCACCCTCTATGAAACGCCAAGCTACCCGAAAGCACCCCCAAAAGAAATCTCTGGCGCCGCCACTGAGCCTGACTTGTGTTGGGGGGGGCCCGACTTTTTTTTTATCCAAAGCCTGACAGAAACAGTTTGAGAACCACTGCACTAATGCATCAATAATCCAATAATATATATTTGGAAACCGGACTCTCTGCACAACGACGACTTGTTCTTTAAAAGTTTTTGACGCCTATACCTGTGTGACTTATGTAACATTTGACATAAGTGTGTTCTGCTATGACTTACACAAGTACACGTGTACAAATCTGACATAACCTGACAAACAGGAAATGGTGTCTGCTTGTGCTCAGTTCGTCATGTGACAACTAGAACAAACACACTGTCTCACCATTACAAAGCATCCTGAGGGAACCTTTTACACGGAGTATGACAGTGCAGACGTCACAGCTTGAAACTAACATCTCTTGGGTGGGTTTGGGTAAAGTCAGGGCGTGGTCCACCTACAAATAGTTTTCTATAGTTTGAATCGTGAGAAGTCATCTATTTTGGTAAAGGTAAGGCATGGTAACACGACTTTTAGTATTTTTCTTAAATAACAAAGGTTAGAAATGGGGTTAATAATTGAAGAGGAGATCTTATGCTCAATTTCAGGTGTATATCAGTCTGTAGTGTCTCTACTTTAAAGAGTCCTCTCCTGCTGATGTTCAGGTGTATATCAGTATGTAGTGTCTCTACTTTAAAGAGTCCTCTCCTGCTGATGTTCAGGTGTATATCAGTATGTAGTGTCTCTACTTTAAAGAGTCCTCTCCTGCTGATGTTCAGGTGTATATCAGTATGGAGTGTCTCTACTTTAAAGAGTCCTCTCCTGCTGATGTTCAGGTGTATATCAGTATGTAGTGTCTCTACTTTAAAGAGTCCTCTCCTGCTGATGTTCAGGTGTATATCAGTATGTAGTGTCTCTACTTTAAAGAGTCCTCTCCTGCTGATGTTCAGGTGTATATCAGTATGTAGTGTCTCTACTTTAAAGAGTCCTCTCCTGCTGACAACCGCTTAGAGATCTCCCACCCCTTAGCCTATCATGTACAATGTGTCAGATCACTAGCATATAGAAGTGTGAATGTTACATAGTGATGTCACTATGATCTGGAAGTAAACAAAGGAGTCCAATGGAGGCATGTATTCTTTAATTGTTTTCTTGCTTAATTTATGCAGTTTTTTCAGTTTGAGGTCATTCTGTACATTAGAATCATCTCATATTTTGTAAACACAATACAGTTAAGACACAATGCAATACGAAATAAAGCTTTCTGAATGAGCATAATCAACATGTCTTTCTCAAAAGACCTGGACTCACACCTGACATCATGTCCAACTTCCGGCCCATCTCAAATCTCCCCTTTCTGTCAAAAATACTTGAACGTGTCGTTGCCTCACAACTTAAAGCCCCCCTCAGCTCCAATGACCTCTTTGAGCCATTTCAATCCGGTTTCCGATCAAAACACAGCACCGAAACAGCTCTTCTCAAAATCACAAACGACCTCCTCCTCTCCTCTGACTCCGGCAACCTGAACATCCTCATCCTCCTCGACCTCACCGCAGCATTCGACTCCATCAACCACGCCATCCTGCTGTCCCTCCTCCAATCATCACCGACACTGCACTCTCCTGGCTGAAATCCTACCTCACCGACAGACATCAGTTTATCAACATCAACAACTGCACCTCCTCCACTGCTGCTCTGTCCCAAGGCGTCCCCCAGGGTTCGGTGCTTGGCCCCCTCCTCTTCATCCTCTAGTCTACATGCTCCCCCTTGGCAAAATCATTTCTCGCCACAACCTTCAATTTCACTGCTACGCCGATGACATCCAACTTTATATCTCAACAAAAACCATCACCCCCACAACACACTCCACTCTCACCAACTGTCTCTCAGAAATAAAAGCATGGATGCAAACAAACTATCTCCAACTGAACAGAACACATCAGACATCATCATCATCGGCCCCCCATCCCGTACCAAAGACATCCAGAATGTCAACTTCACCATTGACAGCCACACTCTATCTCCCCCCCCATCACATCCGCAACCTCGGAGTCATCTTCGACAGTCGGCTCAAATTCAACCACCACATCACTCACATCACCAGGACCGCCTTTTTCCACCTCAAAAACATTGCCCGTCTCCGCCCATCACTCTCCTCCTCTGCTGCTGAAACCCTGATTCATCACTTCACGACTCGACTACTGCAATAGCATCCTCTACGGCATACCATCCAACCTCCTCAATAAACTCCAACATATCCAGAACTCTGCTGCCCGCCTCCTCACCCACACCCGCTCCCGAGACCAGATCACTCCCGTCCTCCAGAACCTCCACTGGCTCCCCGTCCGTCAAATAATCAACTTCAAAGTCCTCCTGATTACATTACATTGCATTTAGCTGACGCTTTGATCCAAAGCGACTTACAATAAGTACATTCGACCAGGAAGACACAACCTTGAAGAAAACAGAATCATATAAGTACATCAGGTTTCATAGAGCCAAGCATTTCAAGTGCTACTCAACTGGCTATAGATAAGCCAGTCCTTTATTAGTATATAAGTGCTCTGTTAGCAGTTATATCGTCGAGGTGGAGTCGAAAGAGATGAGTTTTCAGTCTGCGCCGGAAGGTGTGTGAGCTTTCTGCTGTCCTGATGTCAATGGGAGCTCATTCCACCATTTTGGAGCCAGGTTAGCAAACCCACGTGTTTCTGCTGATGGGAACTTGGGTCCTCCTCGCAGCGAGGGTGCAGCGAGCTGTTTGGCTGATGCAGAGCAGAGTGCACGTGCTGGGGTGTACGGTTTAACCATGTCCTGGATGTAGGAAGGGCCAGATCCATTCGCAGCATGGTACGCAAGTACCATTGTGGATTCTAGCAGTTACCGGAAGCCAGTGGAGGGAGCGGAGGAGCGGCGTGGTGTGGGAACATGTAGGAAGGTTGAAGACCAGACGAGCCGCTGCATTCTGGATGAGCTGCAGAGGTCGGATGGCACATGCAGGCAGACCAGCCAGGAGGGAGTTGCAGTAGTCTAGGCGTGAGGTGACGAGAGCCTGGACCAGAACCTGCGTGGCTTTCTGTGTCAGCTGGGGACGCATCCTCCTGATGCTGTAAAGCGTGTATCTGCAGCAGCGGGTTGTAGCAGCGATGTTTGCAGTGAAGGACAGGTTGTTATCTCGGGTCACCTGTAAAAGCGCTAACAAATTAAATCTATTATTATTAATATCTGTAATTAATTCGATTTCCTTTGGTGAAAGTAGACGGTCTTTAATTCAGATTGTCCAATTCGGAGCATTAATGTCATCTTCAGGTGAAATTAGGAATACAAGCTTATGGGTTGCTGGTAGTGCTGTAGCGACGCATGGGTCATTTAGATGCTTCTTATGAGACTTGTGTTTTGTTTTGGTAAACATGGTTTGTATCGTCAGTTAGCTGAGATTATTTTCCGTTAATCTGGTATTAACACATTACACATACACATTAATAGTTTGTTAAATATTAAGATCCCCTGGGACACAGTATCGTGACATTTTTTTTTACATTACGTTTTTTATGAATTGAACAACAGAAAAATAATCGTTAGATTAGTCGACTAATCGATCAAATAATCGTTTTCGAAATAATCGTTTCCCCCCAGCACCAGTTGCTGGGTTGTGAGTCCCAGTTGAACACTTCTGACGAGGCGTAGAGTTACGTCTGATGGCAGCCCTTTTCTCACCAGCTCATCTTTAATCTGTAGAAGAAAATAGAAATAAGTGTGTTGGTCGACAGGGCAAAACGTAGTATATTCACAAACAACCCTCTCAGGACGTGACAACAAAAACATGGAGCTCAAATAATCTTCGTAATATCTATCAGACAGCCTATCCGTTTTTAAGAGTGCGCTTAAGACCTTCCTTTTTGATAAAGCTTATAGTTAGGGCTGATTAGATTCATCCCCTAGTTTTGCTGATATAGGCTTAGTCTGTCGGGGGACATCTTACTTCTTCCTTCTCTCTGTCTGTACCTGTGTACTCTCATGTTCCGATTAACCCAGCTTCCCCACATGTCTTTCTTTTTGGTGTCTATATACGCCGGGATCCGGAGTCATGGATGATCCTGCGGTCCTGTGTCCTGGATCTTGAGTCGTGGCTGTGGTCCTGGATCATCGGTCCTGGATGGATATCCTCGTGGATTCATCTTCCTATTATACACACATGCATTTCCAAACATCTGGACTACCTATGTTGCAAATGTATTATCTTTTCAATTTACACACGGCATCTATTGCACGTCTGTCCGTCCTGGGAGAGGGATCCCTCCTCTGCTGCTCTCCCTGAGGTTTCTCCATGTTCCCTTTAAACTGGGTTTTCTCGAGAAGTGTTTCCTTGTACCATGTGAGGGTCTGAGGAGAGAGGGTCTAAAGACAGAGGGTGTCGTATTGTCATACTGATATTCTGTACAAACTGTGAAGTCCACTGAGACAAATGTAACATTTGTGATATTGGGCTATAAATAAACATTGATTGATTGATTGATATCAAACTACAATTTAGGATTTTCCACTAAAAATAAATCGGGTGTCCGCCATGGTTTTTTTCTTCTCACGCAGGGAAAGTTTGTGATCACGTGACCTGGACTCTTGAAATGAATATGACAACATATTGTAGCCATGTCACGTCTTGAGAGGGTTATACAGGCCACCTGGAACTACATGTTGGATCTCAGTAGAGCATGTGGGATAGACGAGAGCAAGCTGGTTACAACGATTACGAGATGCACGGGGCCAGTAAAAATTGCGAGAGGACACATGAACAGGAATGGAGAATATATACACCTGTCTTAGCACGAGGGGACAAAAAGCGACCATTTTTTTTAAATTGCATTAACCTTAGGTAATAAAGTTATGAAGTTAACCCTAATACAGTTACCCCTAGTCAATAAAGCCCTTTACATTTGATAACATTTTATTTATAAAAGAAAAACGTTTGTTCTATCTGAGTTTTTCAGGGTATTCTCTGAACACCTGAAGGCCCTGACGGTTCACCGCTGGATTTTAGAAATATAGGCAGAAGAAACATTAGGAAACTTTAAATTGATGCTTTGACAGAGCTGATTTCTGAGAGGCTGACCTGTTGTATGATGGTACTCCTGATGAAGTCCTCAGACAGTGGAGACGCAGAGGACATCTTGATTCTCATAGCTATAACACCTGGAAGAACAGTGACTTTACAATGCAGGCCAGAAGAGTGCTGACCAATTTGCTGCCCTAGGCAAGATTTTAGCTGGCTGATTTTATATAACCCGTTTGATTTTATATAGCCTGTTTACCATCCTGCAGTTCTGTATGCAAAACTGCAGGATGGTAAACGGGTGGTAAACGGGCGGTGGTGGCGAAGTCCATAGGGACTTGTCTTGGCAACTGGAAGGTCACCAGTTCAAGTCCCGGCAAGACCAAGTGCTACCGAGGTGTCCCTGAGCAAGGCACCGTTCCCTACGCTGCTCCCCGGGCGCCGTACATAATGGCAGCCCACTGCTCCTAACACTAGGATGGGTTAAATGCAGAGAAACCGTTTCGTTACATGGTACCTGTACTGTGTAATGACAATAAGTTGAATCTATCTATCTATCTAAAACTCTTCTTTGTGAAAACATAGATTAAAACGTCACCATTTGTTGTACCAGTGTTAATTTCGTCAACAAAACTATGACGAAAAATGTTCGTCAATGACCTTTTTTACATGACTAAGACGAGACGATGAGGAGCTAATAATACATTTTTGAAAATAAAAACTATGACGAAATGTGTATTTTGTTATCGACTAAAACGTAATGATTTTTCATCGACTAAAACCGGACTAAAACGTTTTGAGTTGTCGTCGACTAAAACTAGACTAAAACTATGAACGATAAAAAGGACTAAAATGTGATTAAAACTAATAACCATTTTCGTCTAAATATTAAGACTAAATCTAAAATAAGTACCAGAATTAACACTGTGTCGTACTCACCTTGTTTTGAGACTCCAGTTACTGGTGTTGTTGTTGTTGTAGTTGTTGGCTCTGTAAGGCGGAATGGAGAATTCAAGAAAGATTACCAAAGAAAATAGAAATGGAAGTTAAAAGTAGAAGCTAAGACGGTTTGACTCACCATTTCCAACAGTCACAATGACACATCGGAGCTCAGACTGATACTTGGTGGTTGAACTGTGGAAACATATCAATACGTTAAGTCATTTACAAAATGGTGACACAAATCTTTAGCACCAAGTAACATAGTCAATTAAATACATAAACCTGCTGCCTGGAGTCCATTTCCCATTATCTTTTAGTAACTTAAAAACTAAATTCCTCCCTAAACTCCTTTCTTATCTTTTATAGTTATACCGATGGACCTCAACACCTTTGCCTGCTATAGGCTAATGTTCAGCCGATCAAGTGACTGACCTCGTGATTGATTGGACGACAAAACAGATGGGATGACTTTCTCCGTCTTCTTCTTGAGACGGCGTCCATCTCAGGAGGAACCGTCCTGCTCCTAATGAACTCTTGTTCGTGTTGTACGGCCCGCTGAACAGCAGCTCAAGCGTCCTTTAAAAGACAGAAGAAGAGTTAAATGTTATCAATTCTGCATTATTGGAGCAACAAGAACTTTTATTTATATAAATTAGGGCTGTCAAACGATTACATTTTTTAATCAGATTAATCACAGCTTCAAAATTAATTAATCAGATTAATCACCATTCGAACTATGTCCAACATATGCCATTTATTTATGTATATTGTTGGGAATGGAAAGATAAATGAAAGCAGGCGGATATATCCATTTAACACAGTATCTATGTTTATTATAACATTGTTCTGCGTGTCAAAATGAAAGACAGCCCACACACCTATCAGTCATCAAACCGTGAGTCTTAATTCATTATGTGTTGATTTCTATCAGCGGGGGAGTACTTCAGGAAAGTCGACAGAGCTAGTGGAGTACTTCGTGACCACAGACTAGGCTTGTTTGAGACAAGCAAGACCTGCGCAGACCTGTGCAGTTGCGATCAACGTCTTGCTAGTGCGTTGCATGATGGTTAGTCATTTTGTCCGACTTGCTCTGGAGGCTCGCCCACATGAGACTTTGAAATCTCGCGGGACAAAGACGCCCGCATCCTTGAGAGCGAGGCGAGGCGAGTTGGCGCAGTTGCTCTCCACGAGCTGCGGAAGCGAAATGCTTGATGGGAAACGGCTCGCTGGTATCTCGAGCTGAGCGCTCATTGGTGGGTTTTACCACGTGCTGCTGATGAAGCTCTCCCATTGGCTGACACAAGTTTGTTGTTGTTTTGTGTCAGTTTTACGTCGCCACGTCCATTCCCATTTTTCATCATTGTTCCACAATGTTTATCATCATGAAATTAATATCTATATATTTTATAATATACTGCTTACCGTTTTCATACTTTATATATCTTAGCATATTCATACACACTGTTCATACTGCTCACAGGCTGATATCTAGAGTATTCATACACACTGTTCATACTGCTCACAGGCTGATATCTAGTGTATTCATACACACTGTTCATACTGCTCTCAGGCTGATATCTAGAGTATTAATACACACTGTTCATACTGCTCACAGGCTGATATCTAGTGTATTCATACACACTGTTCATACTGCTCACAGGCTGATATCTAGTGTATTCATACACACTGTTCATACTGCTCTCAGGCTGATATCTAGTGTATTCATACACACTGTTCATACTGCTCACAGGCTGATATCTAGAGTATTCATACACACTGTTCATACTGCTCTCAGGCTGATATCTAGTGTATTAATACACACTGTTCATACTGCTCTCAGGCTGATATCTAGAGTATTAATACACACTGTTCATACTGCTCTCAGGCTGATATCTAGAGTATTCATACACACTGTTCATACTGCTCTCAGGCTGATATCTAGTGTATTCATACACACTGTTCATACTGCTCACAGGCTGATATCTAGTGTATTCATACACACTGTTCATACTGCTCACAGGCTGATATCTAGTGTATTCATACACACTGTTCATACTGCTCTCAGGCTGATATCTAGTGTATTCATACACACTGTTCATACTGCTCACAGGCTGATATCTAGTGTATTCATACACACTGTTCATACTGCTCTCAGGCTGATATCTAGTGTATTCATACACACTGTTCATACTGCTCACAGGCTGATATCTAGTGTATTCATACACACTGTTCATACTGCTCTCAGGCTGATATCTAGTGTATTCATACACACTGTTCATACTGCTCTCAGGCTGATATCTAGTGTATTCATACACACTGTTCATACTGCTCTCAGGCTGATATCTAGTGTATTCATACACACTGTTCATACTGCTCTCAGGCTGATATCTAGTGTATTCATACACACTGTTCATACTGCTCTCAGGCTGATATCTAGTGTATTCATACACACTGTTCATACTGCTCTCAGGCTGATATCTAGTGTATTCATACACACTGTTCATACTGCTCTCAGGCTGATATCTAGTGTATTCATACACACTGTTCATACTGCTCACAGGCTGATATCTAGTGTATTCATACACACTGTTTATTCATCATTCAATTCATTGTATATGTTATTCTGTAGATTGTGAACATTACTTTTTAAGTTAAACCAAATCATTAAAATAAAATATATTGTAATGTAATGATTTGGTTTAACCTTATTTATTGAATACATCATTTCAAATGGCAAGATTAAATCAATTTTCCGCCATTGCAAACCCAGCCAGTCAAACCGACTCCGAGTCCGAGCTGTCCGACTTAAGACGAGCTTTTTGACACCTCCCCCGGCTACTCTCGGCTACTCTCGAGGCGAGCCGCAATGTGTCTCAAACAAGCCTACTGTGAACGTTGTGATCAGCTGTTTTAGCGCAGTTCTCCAGTGATGGGGGGGAGTCTCCCTCCGCAGCTGGTTGGCGTAGTTTTGGCACAGTTCCGTTGTACAGACCGACTTTAACAGCAGCCCTGTCTGTGCACACGGAGACCGACTCTGTCGTCCGGTGATCGAAACGCCTTCTGGAAAAGCTTCACAAGTATGAAGGTAGATATGGTGCAAAATGCGAGAGCGTGAAAACCTGATGTGAGCACTTGCAGACAAAAATCTGTGCTTGTGTGCATTGTCTGTGCAATTTACTGCGCGCGAGTTGGCGGACTTTTTTTTGCTTACTTTAACATCATTTTTCATGGTGGGGCTAAGCCATCTCTTGGTATGGGTGTAGCCTACCCCAGCCATACCCTGGCGCTGCCACTGGGATGTATGGGGCGGGCCATTCTGCACATGCGTTAAATGCGTTAAATATTTTAATGCAATTAATTCAAAAAATTAATTACCGCCGTTAACGCGATAATTTTGAGAGCACTAATATAAATATATCGTGAAGTAACGACCGAAGTTGGTGTCCCTGTGTGTTTGGTAATCCAAGTTCCTGACTGAACTTTATTTTAAATGCAGTTTTTCATTTCTTCTTTGCAGTTGTTCAACGGTAAGCTGATTTTACATTAAGTGGTCGAACCAGTATATGCCTTTTTAAAAGTCTGAGCTTGTAAAACTACTGAGACAACATGGTGCTTATGCACAATGTACTCTAGGGCCCTGGATGCATTACCCACTGTGTGTATTAATAGTTGGTTCAGTTAAACTTATACTCTTGTCAAACCTGTCTTAGGCGTTTAAATTCCACAAGACGACATATCAGATTCTTTGTGCACCTGAAAATCTTTAGAGAATGATTACAATTTGTCCCCGCCCTATTGACTGTGGCTAAAAGTATTTTTCAACCAACCAGAGAATGTCCTATGTCATTAACCTTTGGTATTTTGTTATGGAAGTTCTTTACATTTAGTTGTATGTTAAACTTACCTGGAGACATTAGCCTCTGCATTGACGCTGATAGAAAGGGTCTGATTGACAGGGGCGTACAGTTGAGCTTTGTTGGCTGGAGTTGGTGTCAGGAACCTGGGCAGATAGAGTCCCTCTGTGCAGGAAGGCACTGCGGGGTCCACTGGAAAAATAAAGAAACGTTTTTAAGGACGGCAATACCTTTAGGGTCGTCTATGCATCAGTTGTTCCGACACTTTAAAATATCTTACATACTGTTTGATTGCCATAACCTTTTGTCAAATCTAGACCCATTTGAACTCTTTAAGAACTGATTCCTTTTTTTGTTGAAAGCATAAGCATACCGTATCCATCGCTAGCTAGCTGAGGAATCATCCAATCGATCATGTTCGTCATGACTTTGACAATGTACTCAAATAACTGATGATCAACAAGCCCCATGATAAATAACTTCAGGCAAAATAATAACAAATCTTACCTCTTACAGCAAACTGGACAGGTATTTTGCTGATAGCACTGTTGACTGTCAGCCCTCCGTTTTGAGTCAGAGAGATGGTCTGCCTGGGAAAGTCCTCCATCACCATCTGGACAATGTACGGACCTTCGTTTGCGCTGCTGGTGGGGCTGAAGGACAGAATACAGGACTGAAAGAGGACGAAAGGGGACAAGAGGTAAACGAAAGTAACGAAATGCAAATGTTTTTAATAACGTCATCTTCAAGCATCAGTGACTGTTGCTACTCACTTCTGAGAGGCTGAGAACAGACGGCGTTGTGCAGTCCGTACACTCTGACAGGGAGGAGTTTGCGTATCTGCATCTGACCTCATCTCCATCCGGATCAAAGTCCAGCAGGTGGAAATCTCTCCGACAGTTTGAAGGAACTCTGACGGAGAGAAACAATATGTGAAGCACGAGCCATGCAGCCAACCGATCTGCTGTTGCTCGATGTTGTCTAGACAGAGTTAACTATTAAATGTCAAAGGATGTGTCGTGGCATGAAATGGTAGAACTGCTGACAAATAGATGGACAAAGAAAGAGTGAGGGGGTCACCTCAAGGCTGGCAGGATTGTGGTGTGGGGCGATGTGTTGGCTTGTCCGATGTCCGACCTGTTCCTCAGCTCCACTCCAGTCACAGCTTTCCAACTTAAAATGCCATTGTTATTATTTATCCAGTTAACGCCAGTCAACCTTCATGAGAAAGACAAGTTTTTACATGCTGCACAGAACCTGGCACATGTGTACCCATGACTTGCATAAGCGTTCCTGTAACTTGGAAACTATTCTAATATTAAATATGTTTTAAAATCATTATGACCAGAGCAAAATAAATGATTGGAACAATATGGTTATGACACCAAAAGCTTTACCTTGGATTAGATTTCATTTAGCTGACACTTTTATTCAAAGCGATTTACAAAAATGTACAAAAACCTAAATATGGTGGTGGTTTCTTTCCTTGATGTCTTACTGTTTTACCACCTTTACAACATGCGTTGGCAACGCCAAGTTTCAATACTGTCAAGCCAATAAAGCAGTTTGAATTTGTATAAACCACCACCAATTCAATTGATTTATTAATCAACCTTCATTTTCAGTTTTTGCAATTACCATAGGACCAAGGTCTTCAAACATTTTAATTGTGATTGTTTTACCCTTTTAAAAGGTTAAGTTTAGTGGAACTCACTCTAATTGGAACTGAGAGTTGATGGGAACCCGCCGAGTCATGATTCCCTCTCTTTGACACCACTCTCCATTGCTCTCCTGGTCCACCACGTTTAGCACCAGAGAAGTCTGAGTCCCGCAATTTAGAGAAGGGCATTGCCAGAGGTCTCTCGTAGAACACTCGTGGAAGCTCAGCTTATAGCGAAGGACAACCTGTAGTTATTACAGTGGCCGAGTGTTATTCCAGGGAAAGAGGACATAAAAGGTTTGGAAAATAAGACTACAAATCTTGTTTTTTTAGATAACATGAATGTCATCACATGGTCCAGGTTCCATACAGAGACAACAAGCACCTCATTCAAAGGTAATACAACAAATATCCTTGCGTATCCATCTAATTTTCTAAGAATAACATTTTCCAAAATTGCTGTTTTCACTTTTTCAGCTATTATTCATTCACAAACAGTTAGTTATGTGAAGTTATTCTTGTATGTATTGTCACATTTCAACAGATAAATATTGAATTAAAAGAAAACTTTACGTACCGTGAGAGATCCATCTGCATTAGTGTTTTTTGGGTAATAAGTCATTACTGTCCCGTAAAAATGTGTCGACTGGGCGCCGCAGACCAGCAGTAGCAGCATCAGAGAGACACACATACTAAAGGTATTACTCTACCACACAATGAGAGTAAATGACTACCAAGACTAAAGCATGTACTTAAATAGTAGAACACAAACCAGGAATCTGGTTCTGAGTAGTCTATGACAGGAAGATCAGAAGCTTGTAAAACCTGTTGTGAGTTTTTGTGGTTAGGGTCCAGTGGGTGTATTGTGGTTCAGTCAGACAACTCATGTGTTTCTTTAAAGGTCCCATGGCATGGCCATTTCCACTGATCATAATTCCATTGTTGAGGTATACTAGAATAGATTTACATTGTTTAATGTTCCAAACTCACATTGGTTTCTCATCCAGCATCTCTGTATAGTATGTGTATTCAGCAGTATTCACTCTCTCCACTAAACTCCTCGTTGCTAAACATATTTCTCCCGCATTTCTCCCGATTTCTGACAAAATCAGATATTTGGAGCATAATAACTGAATGCTGCTATTCCATGTTTAGTTCTGACTCTGGGGACAGAAAGCTGACCCGTCCCTGAAGACCTGAGAGATCTGGATGGTTCATCATTTAGCAGGAGGTCAGAAATGTATTTTGGGCCTAAACCATTCAGTGCTTTATAAACCAGCAGCAGTATTTTGAAATCTATTCTTTGACACACAGGAAGCCAGTGTGAAGACTTCAGAACAGGAGTGATGTGATCCACTTTCTTAGTGTCAGTGAGGACTCGAGCAGCGGCGTGCTGAATTAGCTGCAGCTTCCTAATAGATGTTTTAGTGAGACCTGTGAAGACACCATTGCAGTAGTCGAGTCTACTGAAGATAAAGGCATGGACAAGTTTCTCCAGATCCTGCTGTGACATTAGTCTTTTAATCCTAGATATGTTCTTTAGGTGATAGTAGGCTGATTTAGTAACTGTTTCAATGTGACTGTTGAAACTCAGGTCAGAGTCCATGACTACACCTAGATTTCTGGCTTTATCTGTTGGTTTGAACATTGCAGACTGAAGCTCAGCGCTAACTTTTAAACTTTCTGCCTTGGCTCCAAAAACCATTACCTCAGTTTTATCTTTGTTTAACTGGAGAAAGTTCTGACACATCCAGTCATTGATTTGTTCAATGCACTTACTCAGTGTTTGAATTGGAGCATAGTCTCCTGGTGAAATTGTTACGTACATTTATGTGTCATCTGCATAGCTATGGTAACTTATTTTGTTGTTCTTCATTATCTGAGCCAGTGGTAGCATGTAGATGTTAAAGAGAAGAGGCCCCAAGATGGAGCCTTGAGGAACCCCACATGTCATATTTGTCAACTCATATGTGTATTTACCTATAGAAACCAAAGTTTTTTCTATCCTTTAAGTAGGATTTAAACCAATTTAGAACTGTTTCCGAAAGTCGGTAGCGCGTCTCTTTAGCAGCGTGCGCAACTGACAGTCTGAGAGGGTGAGGAAGAGAGTCACAGTAAACTGAACAAGAATCGACAACTCTACCCTCTGCTAACTCCTTTCCTTATGCTACAAGCCGCAAGACAGTGCACTAACAACTACAATAAGCATGTTAATGTTAAGCTAATACAGCTCCGGTGATTCACTAGCCCCCCCCGCGGTGGTTTTGAAATGCTCCCGGTTTCGGAGGTCTCAAGGTGGGCAAGTATGACTTTTTACATATGTATTAACAGGTGAACTTCATATATATATAAGGGCAGGCCCTGTATTCTTTACTGTCGGGTCACTTATTACAGGTTCAGCGAGCTGCACGAGACTGACGGGCTGTCAGGAGAGGGAGAGGAAAAGAGAGCACCCCGTTTATTGTTCCCATTTTATTATCCAGGATGACTGTACACTTTTGAAAAAAGTAGTTAATCTACTATTAGTAGTTTGTTTAAATGCATTATTTATGTTGTTTTTTTCATTAACATAAAATAAATCTCATGTATCCCATGCAGTACTGCAACGTACCCCTAGGGGTCCGCGTACCCCCATTTGAGAACCACTGGCCTAGATGTCAAGGGAGGTGGTGAAGTGATCATTATTTATTGAGCAGTATACTCTTTCACATTGAATAATAACAAGTCATACTGAATGTAAATACAACTGACTCTAAAGTAAGTCCCAGTCGGTGACATTGGACATGTTGATGACTCAAAGTCCCAAGCAGTAGGTAGAATATTAGCTAGTCTGTAATGTGCACATAAAATAAATAGTTTACTGAATACTGGAATGGAAATGGCCTATAAGCACTCAGTAAAACATAAACACACACAACAAGCTTCTGAATGATAAGAAGTATAAGTAAAACATAATGCACATTACCATTTTGAGAGAGAGTACCGAAGTTAAAGAACTCTGAGGCTCCAGTAAAACACACTGACTGTGTCTCTACATGGACATCATGGTGTTTACATGAGCACAGAGAGATCGGGTTATTCATGTTCCCTGTTTACGTGATAAATACTAGTCACCTGGCATTTCGATGCCTTTTCTCATCTTAACTATTCAGTATTTGTATCTCTATCATGACATAAAGACGAAACTCCTCTCCAGAAGTGAGACGCTTTTGCCGCCATCACTGTTAACTGATTAACTGCTACCAGCTGATGACTTACTTTCCTCTTCTTTGAAACAAATGTTCTGTCCATGTTGTCTGGGGGAGAAAACATATCAAACCAAGAGATCGTCAGCTTTGATTTTCGCTGTATTAACCATTTCCTGAACACTTGGTGTGTGTGCCTTACCTCCGCTACCGGCATCGCTTCATACAACAGATCGAGCGGTCCAACTACGACAACACTCCTTGAACATGCGCGCGCTATGGGAGAATCTGCCTTGGTGCAAAGCAGCAGTGAAAACATGGTATGGAGTTTCATTGATTTGGGCTTTCTCTCAAGAAGCAAGTGGAATGGATTTGATAGTGAAGCACTGACACAGCGCTCTACAGAGTGCGGCGAGTGGAGAGACCGATTCACGGACTTTCCACATGGTAAAAGTGGGGGGGATCTAAACTAATCATTTGAAAAAGTGGGGGGGACTTGTCCCACCCTCATATAATGGCTGCGACGCCCATGTATTTACACCATAACGGTGCACAGCTAATATAAAAGGACTTGTAGTTTTTCAAGATATTACTGATTTGAATTGAATTGAATTTTGAATGTAAATACTGAGTCTGAAATAGTATAGCAATATGCTGTAAAATTATGTCAAACCATGAATAAAACTACACATCTTCAGATGTTGTACATACATAAGTGTCCTACACTAATAATACAAAGTTATTATGGCTGTGTGTACCTTGTGTGCACCGCCTAGTGGTTAAAGCATGTTATTGAATTATTGTTTTTATGTGTTATATTTGATTAAAAAAATATTTTAGAGTACACATACTTTCATAGGGGGAAAGTAGAAGGTCTGTGATAGAAATATAGAATATAAAAAATCAAGAAGATACTATAAGTGATCTCTACAATAAAACAGTTTAGTGCAGGATGTACAAAGATATTAATAGGATAGCAAAACAGAAAAACTAATTAACCTTTATTTAAACATTAAATAACAGATTAAGGTCTTCTTTTAAATAAGAAAAAAACGTTGGGGGTATCTATCTACAGATAAAGATTAAGCCTGACAACGTACTTAACGTCTAATATATTGCTTTCCTGCAATGTTAACGATGTTGAAGCACTTATTTTAACTGATATTATACACATTAATTATACTCTTATGTATGTAGATAGAATAAGAAATGTGCAGAATATGACAGTTTAATGGTGGAGGTACACACATATTGATAGATGTCTTGTAATGCGCTGTTGAGGAACCTGCGACCCAAGTGTTTCATTCATTGCATAACTACACCGTAGTTGTGTAAATTATATGTCAATAAACCTTAGAACATCTTGAAATCTTGAAAGGGATTTGGAAAATAGCCATAATATACAGTCTTTAATGAACTATTAGTCGAGAATAACGAGTAATGAATATACTTTATTACTCGTTTCCATTCATGTCAATTGCAGATACATGTTTAGTCTTCTCAAGCACCAACTATCAAATATTTCTCCTGATTGTTGGCACTTGACAATCACCTTACCTGAATTTTACTCAGGTGTAACTAAAGTCTGATTTAAGGGTTGTTTATATTTCACATCATTAATCAGAATCTGCAAAGTAGAGGTAGAGACGTCACCTATATTTTGTAAACGTAGGGCATGGTAACACGACTTTTAGTATTTTTCTTAAATAACCTAGGTTAGAAATGGGGTTAACAATTTAAGAGGAGATCTTATGCTCAATTTCAGGTGTATATCAGTATGTAGTGTCTCTACTTTAAAGAGTCCTCTCCTGCTGATGTTCAGGTGTATATCAGTATGTAGTGTCTCTACTTTAAAGAGTCCTCTCCTGCTGATGTTCAGGTGTATATCAGTATGTAGTGTCTCTACTTTAAAGAGTCCTCTCCTGCTGATGTACAGGTGTATATCAGTATGTAGAGTCTCTACTTTAAAGAGTCCTCTCCTGCTGATGTTCAGGTGTATATCAGTATGTAGTGTCTCTACTTTAAAGAGTCCTCTCCTGCTGATGTTCAGGTGTATATCAGTATGTAGTGTCTCTACTTTAAAGAGTCCTCTCCTGCTGATCTCCAGGTGTATATCAGTATGTAGTGTCTCTACTTTAAAGAGTCCTCTCCTGCTGATGTTCAGGTGTATATCAGTATGTAGTATCTCTACTTTAAAGAGTCCTCTCCTGCTGATGTTCAGGTGAATATCAGTATGTAGTGTCTCTACTTTAAAGAGTCCTCTCCTGCTGATGTTCAGGTGTATATCAGTATGTAGTGTCTCTACTTTAAAGAGTCCTCTCCTGCTGATGTTTAGGTGTATATCAGTGTGTAGTGTCTCTACTTTAAAGAGTCCTCTCCTGCTGATGGTCGATTTGTATATCAGTGTGTAGTGTCTCTTCTTTAAAGAGTCCTCTGTTGCTGATGTTCAGCTGTATATCAGTATGTGGTGTCTCTTCTTTAAAGAGTCCTCTCCTACTGATGTTCAGGTGTATATCAGTATGTAGTGTCTCTACTTTAAAGAGTCCTCCTGCTGATGTTCAGGTGTATATCAGTATGTAGTGTCTCTATTTTAAAGAGTCCTCTCCTGCTGAAAACCGCTTAGAGATGTCCCGCCCCTTGACCTATCACGTACAATGTGTCAGATCACGAGCATATAGAAGTGTGAGTGTTACATAGTGATGTCACTATGATCTGGAAGTAAACAAAGGAGTCCAATGGAGGCATTTGTTCTTTAATTGTTTTCTCACTTAATTGATGCAGTTTTTTTTCTGTTTGAGGTCATTCTGTACATTAGAATGATCTCATAGTGAAACACAATACAGTTAAGAAACATATATACATATATGTATACAATGGAATAGAAATATGCTACTTTCACTCTCATAAAACTATAATATATATATTTCATATAATGAAATATACATCAATAAAAAAACATGTTTCACAGCTGGTTTGCATCCACCCGGCACTTAGATTTGGCTGCGAAGGATTTTAATATCTGTAATGAATTCGATTTCCTTAGATTGTCTCACAGGTCTCAGAAATGCGGGACCCGGCAGCTACCGTCTAAACTAAACGCTGTCGTGATGAAACTCCATATCATGGATTATCAAGGCTCTGAAACAGTCTGGAGCTCAAAGGCTTTCTCTCTTGCCGGTTACACCACAAGGTGAGTTCCTTTCTACTTCCTGCTTCTTCACACACATGCTCTCCAGCACAGGTTAGCTCTGAGTGTTAGCGATGCTAATGTAAACACCGACCATATTACGTCCAAAGCAGTTCTGATAGCAACGTTTCTGATTGGGCCGTGGGTCCACATTTCAGATGTTACGTCATATCGGACGCAAATCTGGATCAGCTCCGTTGTTCCCCGTTTTTAGAGATTTGGGTACGGAGGAAAAGAGAGAGGGTTTTATTTATTGACGCTGCGTGAGTTCCCCGACACACCGGGGACACATGTTGATGTAGAGAAGACATCACAGAGTGCATTTTGCATGATAGGTCCCCTTTAATTCAGATTGTCCAATTCGGAGCATTAATGTCATCTTCAGGTGAAGTTAGGAATAAAAGCTTATGAAGTAGTGTTTGCTCAAAAGAGGCTGACCTTAAGGTTTTACGAGCTGATGACCAAAATGCAGAACACGGGAAACCAGGGATAGTCGGTAACCAGCTTTATTGATGGCAGTAAGCTGGTAGAAGACAACACGGCAGATAGTAGGCAAAGGGCTGGTCGGGGACAGGCGAGGGTTCCAGGAGAAAGCAGGACGGGAGTCGCAGGTACAGAACTGGTCAGGGAGCAGGCGAGGCAAGCTGGTCAGGGACAGGCAGGGTCGAAACCGGGAGAGCAATCTGGAGGGTAATGCGGGAAAGACTGGCATGCTGCAAAGTACGATCTGGCACTGAGGTGAAAGTGAAGTGGGCCTAAATACTAATGGAGCTGATGGGTGCAACAGAGTGAGAGAGAGACAGGGTGTGACTACCAGGTGACTAAGGAAAGTTAATGCAGAAA
The DNA here is from genome assembly GCA_036324585.1 of Champsocephalus esox. Classification (NCBI taxonomy): domain Eukaryota; kingdom Metazoa; phylum Chordata; class Actinopteri; order Perciformes; family Channichthyidae; genus Champsocephalus; species Champsocephalus esox. The sequence goes on from CM070489.1 coordinate 3,298,855, forward strand.
ATAGGTGAGTGAGAAAGCAACTGTGACAACATTTGAGAGGCACCTACAAATATTCAGGTTTCATTTACAGGGGTTTCTCGGGTTGTGAGTCCCATTTGCACACTTCTGACGAGGCGTAGAGTTATGTCTGATGGCAGCCCTTTTCTCACCAGCTCATCTTTAATCTGTAGAAGAAAAGTGAAATAAGTGCGAGATGTAGAAAGATATATGATTATGACAATTATGATGAATTATGACATCAGTGTTCTGTGTAAAGTGAGAATACTACTGATGCTTTTATATTGTATAGTCCTTCTGAGTCATCTAAAATGGTTGGACGCTTAAGATACTTGAACCTGACTTTCAAAATAAGTTTTTTAGTATTTTTATTTTATGTATGCATTAATTTAAAATGTAACGCATATAGCTAAACCTGAAAAATGTCCTGTAATGAAAGCCCATTTGTCCTTTACTCTTGGACAAATGGACAGGTTCTCAAAGTTTGTGATTTGAAAATAAACGCTCTCCCTGCAACTAACAGGAGCACATCACAGAACAGAACTTGCTAAACATATTTAAAATCTGAAAGGTCTAATGTATTTTCAAACAATGTGCCTTTGGGGTGTTTGTTTTCAATGGGGTTGAAAAGGGCTTCCCGGGTCAACTGATTTTTTTGGGGGGATTTTGTAAAAATAGGCAGAATAAACATTAGGAAACTTTAAATTGATGCTTTGACATGAGCTAATCTCTGAGTAGACAATAAGAGGCTGACCTGTTGTATGATGGTACTCCTGATGAAGTCTTCAGACAGTGGAGACGCAGAGGATATCTTGATTCTCATAGCTACAACACCTAGAAGAACAGTGACTTGACATTTCAATGCAGGCCAGAAGAGTGCTGACACACTAATATGCAGGACCTGACCAATTTGCTGCCCTAGGCAAGATTTTAGCTGGCTGATTTTATATAACTATAATGATCATATAAAGGTGTGCCTTTATACCTCACTGAGCTGAGGTTTTCAGAGCCTCTCAGTCTTTCAGGAAACCCCCCGCGGCCGCTTACACAGTAAATTCCAATGTTAATAAAAGCACACAGAAGCTGTGTACGTTTTTTGGGAGTTTGATTTATTTTAAATGAACACAAATACAAAATTAAAACCTTTCAAAAAAAGAACAATTTCACATAAACCTCTGGTTTTTACTGGGGCTGGGGCAGTTCTACTTGATTGGGGTGTGCCATAGTTTATGGGCGCTGTACATAAACTATGGCACACACGCAATATATATCTTTTAAATTTCTAATTTTTTTTCCTCCCCAATTGTTGGCGCCCCCTATGGGTTGATGCGCCCTTAGCATTCGCCTATACTGCCTATGCCGAGGGCCGGCCCTGCTAATATGCATAGAGAACCTCAACTGCTATTGTTATTATTTAACTATGTGCATTAAGAGATACAGAGGTGGACCAAATTACAATCACTTGTATATCGACTCTTATTGCACTATTTCACTTTTTTTATATTTTCCTTTTTGTATTTACTTGCACTATTTTCTTCTGATTGTCTATTTTATTGTGTTGCACTGTTGGAGGAGCCTGTGACCTAAAATGTTCATTGTCATAACTACACTGTAGCTATGTACGTATGACCAATAAAAGCATTGAACTATTTGCATTAAGAGATACAGAGGTGGGCCAAATTGTATTTGTTCTGCAATTTGGTTTCCCGTTTACCATCCTGCAGTTTTCTATGGAAAACCCCTCTTCGTGAAAACATAGTTTAAAACGTCACCATGTGTCGTACTCACCTTGTTTTGAGACTCCAGTTACAGCTGTTGGGGATTCAGTTGTGTCTTCAGATGTAGAAATCCCTGATGGACTCGATGTTGTAGTAGTAGGGAGAACAGTCGGAGTTGGTGAAGGGACGATGGTTGTAGTTTGAGGTGTTGTTGTTGTAGGTACGACTGTTCTTAGTTGGATTGTTGTTAGTGTAGGTGTCGTTGGTGAAGAAATGGTGGATGTTTGTGTGGTTGGTGTAGGGATAGTTGTTGTGCTGAGTGGGGTAGTTGTTATTGATTGAGTAGTGGTTATAACTGGTGTAGTTGTACTGCTGGTCGAAGTCAGTGGGGTAGTTGTTGAGGGAACTGTAGTTGTAGTTAAGGCTGTTGTTGTAGGGATGGTAGTTGAAAGTCTGTTATTGGTTGAGGGAATTGTAGTTGTTATGGTTGCTGTAGTTGCCGTAGGGATGGTCGTTATGGAATGAGTAGTGGTTATAACTGGTGTAGTTGTATTGCCGGTCGAAGTCGGTGGGGTAGTTGTTGAGGGAACAGTAGTTGTTCTGGTTGCTGTAGTTGCCGTAGGGATGGTTGTTATGGAATGAGTAGTGGTTGTAACTGGTGAGGTTGTTGTGCTAGTTGTAGTTATTGGAGGAATTGTAGTCATCCTTTCTGTGGTTGTTGTGGGAATAGTTCTTGTGGTCAGTGGTGTAAATATTGTGGATTGAGCAGTTGTTGTTGTTGTTGTTGCTGGTGTGATTATTGTAGTCATGGTTGTTGTTTGTGCAGTTGAGGTATTTGGTGTACTTATGGTTGCTGTGGTCTGTGGAGTAGTTGTTGAGGGAGTTGTAGTGGGAGCGATTGTGGTAGTCGTTGTAGGGATGCTTGTTGTGGTGGTCAGTGGAGTAGTTGTTGTAGTTTGTGTGGTTGTTGGAGTAACTGTTGAGGGAACTAAAGTTGTAGTTTCACCCGTTGTTGTTGTTGTTGTATTTGGTGTAGGGGTGGTTGTTGTAATTAATGTGGTAGTTGTTGATGTTGGGATGGTTGTTGTGGTTACTGGTGTAGTTGTTGAGGGAATTGTGGTTGTATTTTGTGTTGTTGTTGTATTTGGTGTAGGGGTGGTTGTTGTAATTAATGTGGTAGTTGTTGATGTTGGGATGGTTGTTGTGGTTACTGGTGTAGTTGTTGAGGGAATTGTGGTTGTATTTTGTGTTGTGGTTGTATTTTGTATTGTTGTTGTATTTGGTGTAGGGGTGGTTGTTGTAATTAATGTGGTGGTTGTTGATGTTGGGATGGTTGTTGTGGTTACTGGTGTAGTTGTTGATGGAATTGTGGTTGTATTTTGTGTTGTGGTTGTATTTTGTGTGGGGGTGGTTGTTGTAATTAATGTGGTAGTTGTTGATGTTGGGATGGTTGTTGTGGTTATTGGTGTAGTTGTTGATGGAATTGTGGTTGTAGTTTGTGTTGTTGTATTTGGTGTAGGGGTTGTTGTTGTAATTAATATGGTGGTTGTGATGTTGGGATGATTGTTGTGGTTACTGGTGTAGTTGTTGATGGAATTGTGGTTGTATTTTGTGTTGTTGTATTTTGTGTGGGGGTGGTTGTTGTAATTAATGTGGTAGTTGTTGATGTTGGGATGGTTGTCGTGGTTACCGGTGTGGTTGTTGAGCGAATTGTGGTTGTATTTTGTGTTGTTGTTGTTGTATTTGGTGAAGGGGTGGTTGTTGTAATTAATGTGGTAGTTGTTGATGTTGTGATGGTTGTTGTGGTTATTGGTGTAGTTGTTGATGGAATTGTGGTTGTATTTTGTGTTGTTGTTGTATTTGGTGTAGGCGTGGTTGTTGTAATGAATGTGGTAGTTGTTGATGTTGGGGTGGTTGTTGTGTTTAGTGGTGTAGTTGTTGAGGGATTGTGGTTGTATGTTGTGTTGTTGTTGTAGTTACTGGTATAGATGATGATGGAATTGTGGTTGTAGTTTGTGTGGTTGTTGTATTTGGTGTAAGGGTGGTAGTGGTGCTGTGGTTGAGGGAATTGTGGTTGAATGTTGTGTTGTTGTTGTTGTTGTTGGTGTAGTGATAGTGCTTGTAGCTACTGGTGTTGTTGTTGTTGTAGTTGTTGGCTCTGTAAGGCGGAATGGAGAATACAAGAAAGATTACCAAAGAAAATAGAAATGGAAGTTAAAAGTAGAAGCTAAGACAGTTTGACTCACCATTTCCAACAGTCACAATGACACATCGGAGCTCAGACTGATACTTGGTGGTTGAACTGTGGAAACATATCAATACGTTAAGTCATTTACAAAATGGTGACACAAATCTTTAGCACCTTGGCCCTTTCTCATTTCTCTAACTCCCCTCCTCGACTCCCCACCTCGACTCCTATCCTCGAGACTTAGTCCCGACCACAGGAGATGCGAGTGGAGGAGCCGAGGAGGGGAACCGAGGAGAGAGGAGGGGAAGCAGCAGGCGGTTGGAGAAATGAGAACTCCTCTCCTCTGAGCGGTCATTTTAAAGAGACGTCCATTAATGATGACAGGAGGCACAGCAGCCTCTGTCTGATGGACACATGTGTTCATGACCACTTCTATTTTTACTTTGATTCATTCACAGTGCGGTGTCATGAGACAATAACGGGCTACAGATGCGGACACACACACACAGACATATATATATATATATATATATATATATATATATATATATATATATTTATATAAATATATACAATTTCAGAATCAAACAGAGCACTCTCATAATAACATAACACTATCAGAGACTGGATATATATCTCTGGTCGCTACAATGATGAAAATAAATTACGGGCCAAAAGTTTTATTTACAAGTAACCTATTAAAAGTAAGCAGAGGACACCAAACCAACTGAGACCTGTCTGTCCTCTGCATCTACGCACACACTGTACCACACACACCTACACACTGTACCACACACACACACACACACACACACTGTACCACACACACGCACATACAGCTCCTAAAACAGGCTACAGCCGTTGTTTATTTTATTATGTGAAGCACTAAATGGTTTTATAAAAATATGGACTCTTTGTTTGTAGATATCTACTAAACTAAAGCAAATAAAGAGAGTAGGCCTGTTATCACGGGCGTAGGAAGCATCCTGAATGTGGGGGGGACATGTTTAACGGGGGTTTGGGGATCCCCACCACGAAAAAATATATAGATTTCCTGTATTCTGGTGCATTTTAACAGGTGGTTTGATACTTTTATGTGGCTATACTAGCATGAGGAAAATGATGGGTACATTTTGTAATTTCGTCCAGAAGGAAAGAAAGGAAACATATTTGATTATTAATACTGAGCCGTCTTTGAATTAATAAAAAGCATTTTAAATGCCCATTTAAAAAAAAATGTATATACAACAATAAATATGTGTGAGTGCATTGAGAGATATTGTTGTGGAGAGTCATTTATATATAAATCGCAAAATACATTTGTGAATCCTTCTGTGGGCATTTATTAATATTGAGACTGATCTGACTCCATACAGATGTTAAGTTCACCTAGGAATGGTATCATTGACTTAAATGTTCAAATGCCCCTATATGATACCCCTTGACTGAAATGCTTCCTGTTCGATATCCCCACTGATTTCCTTAACATTCTGGTGAATGAGAGTCCACATCACAATTTACCGTCGAACTGTCATTTCCCTTTCATCACTCACCTCAGCACCGGACCTCTCTCCACTGTCCCTGTATTCTGCCTCTGACTCACTCTCAAGCGCCTAGATGTCAAGAGAGGTGGTGAAGTGATCATTATTTATTGAGCAGTATACTCTTTCACATTGAATCATAACAAGTCATACTGAATGTAAATACAACTGACTCTAAAGTAAGTCCCAGTCTGTGACATTGGACATGTTGAAGACTCAAAGTCCCAAGCAGGAGGTAGAATATTAGCTAGTCTGGGTAATGTGCACAGAACATAAACAGTTAACTGAACACTGGGATGGAAATTGCCTATAAGCACTCAGTAAAACATAAACACACACAAAAAGCTTCTGAATGATAAGAAGTATAATTAAAACACAATGCACATTACCTTTTTGAGAGACAGTACCGAAGTTAAAGAACTCAGAAAATAATCTCTTATCGAACTGAGGCAGTAAAACACACTGACTGCGTCTCTACGTGGACATCATGGTGTTTACATGAGCACAGAGAGATCGGTTATTCATGTTCCCTGTTTACGTGATAAATACTAGTAACCTGGCATTTCGATGCCTTTTCTCATCTTAACTATTCAGTATTTGTATCTCTCTATCATCATGACATGAAGACGAAACTCCTCTCCAGAAGTGAGACGCTTTTGCTCCCGCCGCCGCCGCCGCCATCACTGTTAACTGATTCTGCTACCAGCTGATGACTTACTTTCCTCTTCTTTAAAAAAAAATCTTATGTCCATGTTGTCTGGGGGAGAAAACATATCAAACCAAGAGTTCGTCAGCTTTGATTTTCGCTGTATTAACAATGTCCTAAATACTTGGTGTGAGTGCCTTACCTCCGCTACCGCTTCATACAACAGATCTGAGCTGTCCAACTATGACAACACTCCTTGAACATTACATTACATTGCATTTAGCTGACGCTTTTATCCAAAGCGACTTACAATAAGTACATTTGACCAGGAAGACACAACCTTGAAGAAAACAGAATCATATAAGTACATCAGGTTTCATAGAGCCATGCATTTCAAGTGCTACTCAACTGGCTATAGATAAGCCAGTCCTTTATGAGTATATAAGTGCTCTGTTAGCAGTTATTTGTTAGTAATTTTATCGCTCGAGGTGGAGTCGAAAGAGATGAGTTTTCAGTCTGCGCCGGAAGGTGTGTGAGCTTTCTGCTGTCCTGATGTCAATGGGAGCTCATTCCACCATTTTGGAGCCAGGATAGCAAACCCACGTGTTTCTGCTGATGGGAACTTGGGTCCTCCTCGCAGTGAGGGTGCAGCGAGCTGTTTGGCTGATGCAGAGCAGAGTGCACATGCTGGGGTGTACAGTTTAACCATGTCCTGGATGTAGGAAGGGCCAGATCCATTCACAGCATGGTACGCAAGTACCAGTGTCTTGAAGTGGATTCTAGCAGTTATCGGAAGCCAGTGGAGGGAGCGGAGGAGCGGCGTGGTGTGGGAACATTTAGGAAGGTTGAAGACCAGACGAGCCGCTGCATTCTGGATGAGCTGCAGAGGTCGTATGGCACATGCAGGTAGACCAGCCAGGAGGGAGTTGCAGTAGTCTAGGCTTGAGATGACGAGAGCCTGGACCAGAACCTGCGTGGCTTTCTGGGTCAGCTGGGGACGCATCCTCCTGATGTTGTAAAGTGTGTATCTGCAGCAGCGGGTTGTAGCAGCGATGTTTGCAGTGAAGGACAGGTTGTTATCTAGGATCACACCCAGATTCCTTGCAGTCTGGGTCGGGGAAACAACAGAGGTGCCGATGTTGATAGTCAGGTCAAGAGTGGGACAATCTTTTCCCGGAAGGAAAAGCAGTTCAGTCTTGTCAAGGTTGAGCTTGAGGTGATGAGCGGACATCCACTGAGAGATGTCAGCTAGACAAGCAGAGATGCGTGCGACGACCTGGGTCTCTGAGCGGGAAAAGGACAGGATTAATTGGGTGTCGTAAGCGTAGCAGTGGTATGAAAAACCATGCGGGCTAATGACTGATCCGAGCGAGTTTGTGTACAGGGAGAAGAGGAGGGAACCAAGAAAAGAGCCCTGAGGGACCCCTGTAGTTAATGACAAGGGTCGGACTCGGACCCTCTCCAAGTTACCCTGTAGGTACGGTCTTTGAGGTATGAGGTGAGGAGGGAAAGTGCAGAGCCTGAAACTTCAAGTTCTTGGAGAGTGCGAAGGAGGATCTGATGGTTCACCGTGTCGAATGCAGCAGACAGGTCCAACAGGATGAGGACAGAGGAGAGGGAGGCTGCTTTAGCAGTGTGCAGTTCCTCAGTGACAGCAATGAGAGCAGTTTCTGTGGAGTGACCTGCCTTAAAACCAGACTGGTGCGGATCCATAAGGTTGTTCTGATGGAGATAACAGGAGAGTTGTCTAAAGACTGCGCGTTCAAGTGTTTTAGACAGGAACGGGAGGAGAGAGACAGGCCTGTAGTTTATAACATCAGACGGGTTGAGAGTGGGTCTCTTTAGGAGAGGGTTTACTCTTGCCTCCTTGAGACTGTTTGGAAAGTGACCAGAAGTTAGAGAAGTGTTGATGAAATGGGTGAGAAACGGTAGAATATCAGGAGCGATAGTCTGAAGGAGGTTTGCATGCGCGCGCTATGTGAGAATCTGCCTTGGTACAAAGCAGCAGTGAAAACAGTGGAGAGACCGATTCACAGACTTTCCACATGGTAAAAGTGGGGGGGGTCTAAACTAATCATTTCAAAAAGTGGGGGGGACTTGTCCCACCCTCATATGATGGCTGCGACGCCTATGCCTGTTATACTGAGTGATATATATTATACAAACTGCTCTGCTTTCTGCACAGACCTCACAGCTGTTCTCTCTGTAAACATCGCATCGCGATGAAAGCAGTTAATAAAATAATATCCAGGGGATGCATGCAGAGCTGTGATTGGCTGAGATAAATCCGGCCGCGTGTCACGACTCTTTGAAACATCTCTGTTCCCGGAAATGCATCCACGAAGTAGCCGTGGAGGACCCATCAGTGTATCCTCGGTTAGAGCTCCTCCAGAGAGCCTCCTAGACGCTCGATCCTCGGTCCTCGAAGTGCATTTAGAGAAATGAGATGTCCTTCAACATGGCGAGCTAAATTCATTTCCGGGTCACTACCGGAGGACCGAGGAGTCGAGGAGTCGAGGAGTCGAGGAGGGGGATTTGATGAAATGAGAAAGGGCCCAAGTAACATATTTAATTAAATACATAAACCTGCTGCCTGGAGTCCATTTCCCATTATATTTTAGGAAGTTAAAAACTAAATTAATCCCCAAACTCCTTTCTTATCTTTTATATTTATACTGAACACCTTTGCCTTCAGTTAAAATATTTCCTTATACATTTCTATAGGCTAATGTTCAGCCGATCAAGTGACTGACCTCGTGATTGATTGGACGACAAAACAGATGGGATGACTTTCTCCGTCTTCTTCTTGAGACGGCGTCCATCTCAGGAGGAACCGTCCTGCTCCTAATGAACTCTTGTTCGTGTTGTACGGCCCGCTGAACAGCAGCTCAAGCGTCCTTTAAAAGACAGAAGAAGAGTTAAATGTTATCAATTCTAATTCTAGAGCATTATTGAAGCAACAAAACATGTTTTTTATTAGTAACGACCAAAGTTGCTCTCCCTGTGTGTTTGGTAATCCAAGTTCCTGACTGAACTTTATTTTAAATGCAGTTTTTCATTTCTTCTTTGCAGTTGTTCTATGGTAACCTGATTTTACATTAAGTGGTCGAACCAGTATATGCCTTTAAAAGTCTGAGCTTGTAAAACTACTGAGACAACATGGTGCTTATGCACAATGTACTCTATGGCCCTGGATGCATTACCCACTGTGTGTAGTAATAGTTGGTTCAGTTAAACTTATACTCTTGTCAAACCTGTCTTAGGCGTTTCAATTCCACAAGACGACATATCAGATTCTTTGTGCACCTGAAAAATCTTTAGAGAATAATTACAATTTTTCCCCGACCTATTGACTGTGGCTAAAAGTATTTTTCATCCAACCAGAGAATGTCCTATGTCATTAACCTTTGGTATTTTGTTATGGAAGTTATTTACATTTAGTTGTATGTTAAACTTACGTGGAGACATTAGCCTCTGCATTGACGCTGATAGAAAGGGTCTGATTGACAGGGGCGTACAGTTGAGCTTTGTTGGCTGGAGTTGGTGTCAGGAACCTGGGCAGATAGAGTCCCTCTGTGCAGGAGGGCACTGCGGGGTCCACTGGAAAAATAAAGAAACGTTTTTAAGGATGGCAATACCTTTAGGGTCGTCTATGCATCAGTCCTTCCGACACTTTAAAATATCTTGCATACTGTTTGATTGCCATAACCTTTTGTCAAATCTAGACCCATTTGAACTCTTTAAGAATTGATTCCTTTTTTTGTTGAAAGCATAAGCATACCGTATCTGTGAGGATTTGTCTGTGTTTGTATTTTTCGTGTCCTTTTCTATCTTTGGGTTTCCTATTTTGTAAAGTTTTCACCCCCGTTTCCTGCCCGTTTGCTTTCTGTCTGTTTCCCTCTCTGATTACCCAATTGTGTTCACCTGGTACCTATGTGTTTTCTCCTCCCTCCTCACCTGTCTCGTGTTTATGTGATTAGTCCTGGGTGTATTTAAGTTCTGGGTTTTCTGTCTCTCTTTGTCGGGTTGTCTTGTGTTTTGACGTGGTCTTCGGTGAGTGTTCTGTTCTGTCTTTGTGAAGAGTTTAGCCTTGAAATAAAGGAGTTATTTTTGACACTTTAAATCTGCATTTGGGTCCTGCTTCCTACACACACCGTAACAGTATCCGTCGCTAGATAGCTGAGGAATCATCCAATCGATCATGTTCGTCATGACTTTGACAATGTACTCAAATAACTGATGATCAACAAGCCCCATGATAAATAACTTCAGGCAAAATAATAACAAATCTTACCTCTTACAGCAAACTGGACAGGTATTTTGCTGATAGCACTGTTGACTGTCAGCCCTCCGTTTTGAGTCAGAGAGATGGTCTGCCTGGGAAAGTCCTCCATCACCATCTGGACAATGTACGGACCTTCGTTTGCGCTGCTGGTGGGGCTGAAGGACAGAATACAGGACTGAAAGAGGACGAAAGGGGACAAGAGTTAAACAAAAGTAACGAAATGCCATTTATTTTACAACGTCATCTTCAAGCATCAGTGACTGTTGCTACTCACTTCTGAGAGGCTGAGAACAGACGGCGTAGTGCAGTCGATACACTCTGACAGGGAGGAGTTTGCGTATCTGCATCTGACCTCATCTCCATCCGGATCAAAGTCCAGCAGGTGGAAATCTCTCCAACAGTTTGAAGGAACTCTGACGGAGAAAAACAATATGTGAAGCACGAGCCTTGCAGCCAACCGATCTGCTGTTGCTCGATGTTGTCTAGACAGAGTTAACTATTACATGTCAAAAGACAATGAGGTGATTGTCATTTGGTAGGAAATGGATATTGCATGCAATCTGACCCGCTTGTTGCTCACTGTTAGCTCCAGGAAGGAAACCTTTTTTTTTATTTAAGCGTGAATCTGAAGTTAAAACCGAGATAAACCAAATGTACACACAATGTGACGTTTTTTCTTCTTTTAAAAGGATATGTTGTGGCATGAAATGGTAGAACTGCTGAAAAATAGATAGACAAAGAAACCGTGAGGGGGTCACCTCAAGGCTGGCAGGATTGTGGTCTGGGGCGATGTGTTGGCTTGTCCGATGTCCGACCTGTTCCTCAGCTCCACTCCAGTCACAGCTCTCCAAAACATGATGCCATTGTTATTATTTATCCAGGCAATGCCAGTCAACCTTCATGAGAAAGACAAGTTTTTACATGCTGCACAGAACCTGGCACATGTGTACCCATGACTTGCATAAGCGTTCCTGTAACTTGGAAACTATTCTAATATTAAATATGTTTTAAAATCATTATGACCAGAGCAAAATAAATTATTGGAACAATATTGTTGTGACACCAAAAGCTTTACCTTGGATTAGATTTCATTTAGCTGACACTTTTATTCAAAGCGATTTACAATAATTTACAAAAACCTAAATATGGTGGTGGTTTCTTTCCTTGATGTCTTACTGTTTTACCACCTTTACAACATGCGTTGGCAACGCTAAGTTTTAATACTGTCAAGCCAATAAAGCAGTTTGAATTTGTATAAACCACCACCAATTCAATTGATTTATTAATCAACCTTAATTTTCAGTTTTTGCAATTACCATACTTTTCTTTAAAGGTCTTCAAACATTTTCACTGTGATTGTTTTACCCTTTTAAAAGGTTAAGTTTAGTGGAACTCACTCTAATTGGAACTGAGAGTTGATGGGAACCCGCCGAGTCATGATTCCCTCTCTTTGACACCACTCTCCACTGCTCTCCTGGTCCACCACGTTTAGCACCAGAGAAGTCTGAGTCCCGCAATTTAGAGAAGGGCATTGCCAGAGGTCTCTCGAAGAACAATCGTGGAAGCTCAGCTTATAGCGAAGGACAACCTGTTATTCCAGGGAAAGAGGACATAAAAGGTTTGGAAAATAAGACTACAAATCTTGTTTTTTTAGATAACATGAATGTCATCACATGGTCCAGGTTCCATACAGAGACAACAAGCACCTCATTCAAAGGTAATACAACAAATATCCTTGCGTATCCATCTAATTTTCTAAGAATAACATTTTCCAAAATTGCTGTTTTCACTTTTTCAGCTATTATTCATTCACAAACAGTTAGTTATGTGAAGTTATTCTTGTATGTATTGTCACATTTCAACAGATAAATATTGAATTAAAAGAAAACTTTACGTACCGTGAGAGATCCATCTGCATTAGTGTTTTTTGGGTAATAAGTCATTACTGTCCCGTAAAAATGTGTCGACTGGGCGCCGCAGACCAGCAGTAGCAGCAGCAGAGAGACACACATACTAAAGGTATTACTCTACCACACAATGAGAGTAAATGACTACCAAGACTAAAGCATGTACTTCAAAAGACAGCCCTTCTTCGTCCCTCCCTTCCCCTTTGTGCTTTTTGGATGTTTTCCACTCGGAAGGTCTTTTGAGTGAGTAGTAGAACAACAAACCAGGAAACTGCCGGGTATGAGGAAATGTTTGGTGATAGGGTTTATTCCAAAGAAGAGAAGAGATGAATCTGTCCAAGGACTTCAGAGGAAAAATAGCCTCTTGGATAACTCTGGCACATTTACAGAAATGTTCATTAATGTGCAAATACAAATTAAAATAAATGTACAGATGGGTGAGTCCAGGTAGAACGCAATTGTATGAAACAATTAAGACTAGATTGACTAAAAGGGTTTTTATGGTAAAGAAAAAACAAAAAATTCAGACAACACTCGGGGTCCATTAAACCGTCACAGAGTGTGAGGTAAATAAGAAGAATTCTAATTCTAATAAATAAAGGGAATTGGATCCAGAAAAAAAAAGAAACATTTGGATGCAATTTAATAGAATTTGGACGCACCCTTTGTATTAGTATTGGAATGCGGCCCGACCATAACAATGTCACATTTGGCTCCACGCTACTCTGTGCCATGCTCCTAGTTTATTTGTTACTCAGTGTTTTTGGATATACATGGGAGAATGTTCCGGCGGTAAACTGTTATTGTTAATGTCATTTGTCGTAAAGTTAAGTGCAGGGTAGTGTGTGGAAACGTGGAAAAAGATAAAACATGACACTTGCAAAGATGTTTTTTATGAAAAGAAAAATATGCAGTTTTATGTTCAGCTCTCAAACAGAAACATGTATCAAAAGAAACAGAACAAGATGCTCCTTGGGCCAAAACGTGTTTATGGACACAGTGAAAGCGGTGTTGGTTGATATTGTGGAGAGGGTGATACATCGGTACAGAGAAGAAATATGCAACGGGTGCCGAGTCAGTCACCCCGGCCAGAGGGCAACACGATTTTCTGAATGACATGTCCGATTTTTACTTCAGAAACAATTACAACGCGTTTATGAAAAGACTCTGGCTCACCGACTTCATTACTGAGATCGACCAGACTCTAAATGATAAAGACATTTTTCACGGATGATTGGAGGTTCCAAGGCGCTTCGGAGGCTTTTCTTCACAATCTCAAAAATTGCAGACGCCTCAAGGAGAGACTTGAAAAGATCCATGCCGAGTTGGATGGAGAAGAAGAAGCCTAACAACCAGCAGTTGGATGGAGAAGCCCAGGGACTTGTTCGATACATTGACTTTTTCTCTTTAAGTCAAATAAAAATGGGAAACTACTATGCAAAACGCTCTGTATATATTGATCATAATTTAGTCATTACCCTTTTAATAAGTGTGGTGATGGGGACGATTGAAAACAGAACGAGTAGTGACCCCTGTGTAGAAAGAATGGCCGAAGTTTGTAAACTGGAAGACATTTTGGATATCGTTCGTTCTGGCAGTACTATACCGGGTCATTGGGAAATGATTGTAAACGAAACATTTAAAGTGTAAAAGTGTAAAGCACCATAACCCCAATAGTTTAAAAACTGTTTCATCTTAAACAAAAGCCACTTTTGTAGACACTTTGTTACCCCAACAACCTTCCAGAAAAAGAAATCCTATCCCCACAACTAACAGAAGCACATGACTTGCATCTGAATATTATTTTCCTACCATGGAGAAGGAATTATGCTTTTCTCTGGCTTAACCCTTAACCTAAAACATCTTACGGCAAAACAAACCAGCCAAACCAGCAAACCCAATAAGTACTAAGATGGACTTTTATTAATCCTCGTGGGGAAATAGTTTCTCTGCATTTGACCCATCCTAGTGTTAGGAGCAGTGTGCTGCCATTTTGAACGGCGCCCGGGGAGCAGTGTGGGGAACAGTGCCTTGCTCAGGGACACCTCGGGAGCACTTGGTCATGCCGGGACTTGAACTGGTGACCTTCACGTTGCCAAGCCAAGTCCCTATCGACTTCGCCAACACCGCCCCGATTACTAGCTGATCAGGGGGATGGTAGGGCGGGTCATGACTTGACAGTAGGAAAACAATAGAGTGGTGCAGTGACAAGCCCTAAAGCCCGGAAGTGAGTTAGCATTTAAGCCCTACTGGTTCCCTCGTCTCCGAGTCAACAGGATTCCTCCTTAGGATTTAGCAAAATATCTGGAAATAAGGTCTGTGGTTGGTACAAATGTAAGAGACAGATCACGTTTTGTTCTACGACATTAAATACGTCAGCAGTGACCCCACAGGTGATTTCTGAAAAGTTGACGTGTCTGAAAAACGATGGTTTTTAACGAGTGGCTGAATAGGACGACAGAAGTTGTGGAGTGGTATATCAGTATGTAGTGTCTCTACTTTAAAGAGTCCTCTCCTGCTGATGTTCAGGTGTATATCAGTATGTAGCGTCTCTACTTTAAAGAGTACTCTCCTGCTGATGTTCAGGTGTATATCAGTATGGAGTGGCTCTACTTTAAAGAGTCCTCTCCTGCTGATGTTCAGGTGTATATCAGTGTGTAGTGCCTCTACTTTAAAGAGTCCTCTCCTGCTGATGTTCAGATGTATATCAGTATGTAGTGTCTCTACTTTAAAGAGTCCTCTCCTGCTGATGTTCAGGTGTATATCAGTATGTAGTGTCTCTACTTTAAAGAGTCCTCTCCTGCTGATGTTCAGGTGTATATCAGTATGGAGTGTCTCTACTTTAAAGAGTCCTCTCCTGCTGATGTTCAGGTGTATATCAGTATGTAGTGCCTCTACTTTAAAGAGTCCTCTCCTGCTGATGTTCAGGTGTATATCAGTATGTAGTGTCTCTACTTTAAAGAGTGCTCTCCTGCTGATGTTCAGGTGTATATCAGTTTGTAGTGCCTCTACTTTAAAGAGTCCTCTCCTGCTTATGTTCAGGTGTATATCAGTGTGTAGTGCCTCTACTTTAAAGAGTCCTCTCCTGCTGATGTTCAGGTGTATATCAGTGTGTAGTGCCTCTACTTTAAAGAGTCCTCTCCTGCTGATGTTCAGCTGTATATCAATATGTAGTGTCTCTACTTTAAAGAGTCCTCTCCTGCTGATGTTCAGGTGTATATCAGTATGTAGTGTCTCTACTTTAAAGAGTCCTCTCCTGCTGATGTGCAGGTGTATATCAGTATGTAGTGTCTCTACTTTAAAGAGTCCTCTCCTGCTGATGTGCAGGTGTATATCAGCAAGTAGCATCTCTACTTTAAAGAGTCATCTCCTGCTGATGTTCAGCTGTATATTATCAATCAATCAATCAATGTTTATTTATATAGCCCAATATCACAAATGTTACATTTGTCTCAGTGGTCTTCACAGTGTGTACAGAATATCAGTATGACAATACGACACCCTCTGTCCTTAGACCCTCACATCGTTCAAGGAAAAACTTCCAAAGAAAACCCAGTTTAAAGGGGAAAATGGGAGAAACCTCAGGGAGAGCAACAGAGGAGGGATCCCTCTCCCAGGACGGACAGACGTGCAATAGATGCCGTGTGTAAATTGAAAAGATAATACATTTGCAACATAGGTTGTCCAAATGTTTGGAAATGCATGTGTGTATAATAGGAAGATGAATCCACGAGGATATCCATCCAGGACCTATGATCCAAGACCACAGCCACTACTCAAGATCCAGCGCTCGCGATCCAGGACACAGGACCGCAGGATCATCCATGACTCCGGATCCCAGCATATATAGACCCCAAAAAGAAAGACATTTGGGGAAGCTGGGTTAATCGGAACATGAGAGTACACAGGTACAGACAGAGAGAAGGAAGAAGTAAGATGTCCCCCTGACAAACTAAGCCTATATCAGCAAAACTAGGGGCTGAATCTAATCAGCCCTAACTATAAGCTTTATCAAAAAGGAAGGTCTTAAGCGCACTCTTAAAAACGGATAGGGTGTCTGCCACCCGAACACAAACTGGAAGCTGATTCCACAAATGTGGAGCTTGATAAGAAAAGGCTCTGGCTCCCATTGTACTTTTAGAGACTCGAGGAACAACCAACAACCCTGCATTCTTGGAACGCAATGCCCTAGTAGGACAGTAGGGTATAATGAGTTCTTTAAGGTAAGATGGCGCCTGCCCATTAAGGGCTTTGTAGGCGAGAAGAAGAATTTTAAATGCTATCCTGTGTTCTATAGGGAGCCAGTGTAAGGCAGCCAGAACAGGAGTAATGTGGTCCCTTTTCCTAACTCTGGTTAGTACACGAGCCGCAGCATTTTGAATCAGCTGAAGCGACTTGATTGACTTCTTGGTACTCTCTGATAGTAAAGAGTTACAATAATCCAGCCTAGAAGTAACAAATGCATGGACTAGTTTCTTTGCATCGTTTTGAGGCAAGATATGCCTGATGTTTGCAATGTTATGTAGATGGAAGTAGGCGGTCCTTGAAATTGATTTTATATGGGCGTTAAAGGATAAATCCTGATCAAATATAACACCAAGATTCCTTACAGTCTCACTGGAGGCCAAATTAATGCCATCCATAGCTAGTATATCTTTAGATAATTTGTTTCGTAGATTCTTCGGGCCAAGTACAATAACTTCAGTTTTGGTCGTGTTTAACATCAAAAAGTTTAAGGTCATCCACGTTTTTAAGTCCTTAAGGCAGTCTTGAATTTTATTTAGATGATTAATTTCATCAGGCTTGATTGATAAATATAGTTGAGTATCATCCGCATAACAATGAAAGTTTACAGAATGATTCCTTCTAATATTGCCTCACGGAAGCATATATAATGTGAACAAAATAGGTCCGAGCACTGAGCCCTGTGGCACTCCATGGCTAACTTTGGTTTGCGTGGAAGATTCATCGTTGACACGTACAAACTGAGAGCGTTCAGATAGATAGGACCTAAACCAGCCTAAAGCAGTTCCCTGTATGCCAACCAAGTGTTCTAGTCTTTGCAATAGGATATCATGGTCGATAGTATCAAATGCAGCACTGAGATCGAGCAAAACAAGAATAGAGACAAGTCCCTTGTCTGAGGCTATTAGAATATAATTTGTGACTTTAACCAGAGCTGTCTCTGTACTATGATGTGTTCTAAAGCCAGACTGAAAATCTTCAAATAAATCATTGTTTTTTAAGTAATCACACAACTGTTTTGCGACCGCTTTCTCAAGAATTTTTGAGAGGAACGGAAGATTAGAAATAGGTCTATAGTTGGCTAAAACCTCTGGATCGAGGTTGTGCTTTTTAAGAAGCGGTTTTATCACTGCTACTTTGAATGATTGTGGAACATAGCCTGATAATAAAGACATATTCATAATATTTAATAAAGAAGTGCTAATTAATGGAAAAACTTCCTTCAACAGCTTAGTTGGAATTGGGTCTAACATGCACGTTGATGGTTTAGAAGAGAGAATCATTGAATGTAATTGTTCAAGGTTAATGGCTGAAAAGCATTAGTAGTCTTACAAATGCCGTTTCAATCTCATTAGTATGCAGAAAAAGTGACAGGTCGCCCCGCCCCTTTTACCGGAAGTCCCGCCTTATTCTACCGGATGTCCCGCCCCCACTTCCGGCGGATGTCCCGCCCCCGCTTCCGGTTTACAAAATAAAAATAAAATAAAAATAAAATAAAACCACATCCGGCGGATATCCCGCTTCCGGTTTACAAAATAAAATAAAATAAAAATAAAACCACTTCCTGCGGATGTCCCGATTCCGGTTTACAAAATTTAATTAAATTAAAAAAATGAGAAAAATAAAATGCCGTTGTTTCAATCAATTAATATGTATAGGATATATGTCCTGCCTCCTAACCACTTCCTGTGTGGTTAATCCTGTATATAGTATTGAATGTAACAAATACTTGCAAATAACATGAGATTAATTAAAGCATCTAAAAACAACCATATATATTTTTAAACCTCTCTGTTTTTGCTAACAGGACACGATGGTAAAAACATATGGTGGAGGAGGGGGAACACACACACACACACACACACACACACACATTCCCCGCCCCTCACCCCATATCGTCTAAAATAAAAAGCCGGCCCCGCTGTTAAATATTTTTCAAGTGAGAGAAAATGGCCAAGAGACATCTGGATATGGATTTAATCAGCGAGACACCGGTAACAACTTACAACCATCGATTGGGTGCTCCAATCAAGAAACGAATGAAGTTTGTATGCCGGGTTCAGATGCCTACAGCCGAAGAACTTCACGAAGAATGGACTCTAAAAAATGGCGATGTTTGGGGTTATATATTCAGCTATATGGCTAATGAACTACATTTCTACAGTCTGAAGAATGGAGAAACGTATGGACCTCGTAGTGTTAAAGCGACACTGACTATTCTTGCTAACAGGACACGATGGTAAAAACATATGGTGGAGGAGGGGGAACACACACACACACACACACACACACACATTCCCCGCCCCTCACCCCATATCGTCTAGAATAAAAAGCCGGCCCCGCTGTTAAATATTTTTCAAGTGAGAGAAAATGGCCAAGAGACATCTGGATATGGATTTAATCAGCGAGACACCGGTAACAACTTACAACCATCCATTGAGTGCTCCAAATCAAAGTAAAACATATAAAAAACAGATATTTTAAAAAGTCAACCTTTTCATGCTAAAGGATAAGGGAGGGGTAAAACCCCAGATGCATAAATGTAGATAAAGTCAGAGAATATCTATCTGAGCAAGATACATACACTTTGCATAAACCGGCAAGGGTGCATTTTGTACGAAACAGAGTTTTCGTGCTCAGACCGCTACAACAATTTCAAGCAGATCTCTGCGATATGCAATCGCTGTCTGAATATAATGATTGCTTTATTTATTTGTTAACAGTCGTAACATGTATTTAGAAAAAAAGCCTATGCTCAAGTATTAAAGAAAAAGACGGGTACTGAGGTTACCAAAGCTATTGATACAGTTTTAACACACAGCGAGATACCTAAAAGTTGCAAATGTGGAGGTATTTTACAGCTAAAAACACTCATAGACCTAAAAAAGTATTTGTTCTACCATAAAAACCCCAATATAACGCTAATTTGTTAAACAGGAATAATCCTATTGGCTGTTTTTAGAGTCATTTACATATTGTCTAACCTATAAAAGTAAATTCCGAATATCGGAACAGCCTCTTTCCATTTTTCATCCATCAGACAAAGATATCTGGTAAGTACTTTTATTTTCTATGTTATAATATCATGTAGTTAGTTAATGCTGCTTGATGTGTGTGTTAAAGAACCTCTATGCAGCTGTTATAACAACCGTAGATTGCAAATTTTAAGAAGCTTTTAGTGAAGTATCCTTCTAAAATACAAAATACATGATAAAACCCTCAAGTAAAATGAAGGATAGATTGATGTGAAAGTATCCAGAATAACGTAACATACATGCTCTAACATGTGACTGTGGTCATCCTCCAGCCAAAAAGGGTCTCAGCTTGGATCTCTACATCAAGTCAGGCCTGACAACCTCAGTAAAGACTGTGCTTGAGAATTAAAAACTATCAGGTAAAAAATAAAATGCTCTCTATATTTGCTTTATACAATATGATAACTAAAATGATTTTCTTGTTAAATGTATAAGTCTGGGTATTTCGAAAACATACTCATACTTTTCTTCTGTTTTATTTCTCTATCTTTTTTCTCGATAGACCATTCCTGCCCCGTTACCAAAGGACAGAAGCGGCTTTTTTTAAGGTCTGCTTTTAAGGCTACACCCTCTGGTTATAACTGTTAATTGATGTATCAGCCTGGTATGTTGACTTTACGTCCAAAGTGAAAATGTTTCTTCAGCGATACCCCATCTTTTTCTGATTTGTTTTTTTGTTTTTTTTGTGTTTTTTTGTGGGGGTGATTTCCTAGATTAAGCATGGATGGTTTAAAAGATGTAGAAAGATCTTTTATCGAAGGTTTACCGGACACATGTGATCTAAACAATGATGAGGGCTATGTATATGAAGACATGTCATTTCCGCAGTGCTCAAACGGCAATAGTGAACTTAATCACGCTATAACAGATGTAGGTTAGGCTGTGTCCTTGACGGAAACAAATACATATACAGATGTAGAAAGGTCTTTTATCGAAGGTTTACCTGATACAACTGAAATATGTAGCGATGATGATGAACTCAGATATGGGGGCCTGTCATTTCCGCAGTGCTCAAACGGCAATAGTGAACTAAATCACACCATAACAGATGTAAGAGAGGCTGTGTCTTTGACAGAAACAGATTCTTATATAGATAGGGAAAAATCTTTTATCGAAGGTTTACCGGATACACTTTAAATATGCAGCGATGATGGTGAATTCACATATGGGGATATGTCATTTCCGCTGTGTTCAGGCAGCAACAGTGAATTGTATAACGAGGGTTCAGCTGTAAACGATATGTCAAGTGAGTTAAATGCCGAAGGCTCAGCTGTAAACGAGCTTCCTGCCTTGTCAGAAACAAATTCAAACAGTCCAACAAAAACATTAGACATTGTTCTGGATTGGGTGATAGACTGCTACGAGGATCGGGGTATTTTAGATCAGCCTCTAAATAATAACCCCAGTCTGAGCGGACAAAATAACAAAGACGTTAACCTACCCGTTTCCAGCATGCTATTTGACGGGTGCGTTAATGACAGCTCGAATGACCCAGAATCACCCGTTTGCTCCATGCAGAGTAACGGACATGTTGATCAGAATGACACCCCGAATGCTTCACAGGGCCCCCTGTCACAGTATGGAGGAGGCACTAGCAGAGATACCGAGCCAAGTGTTTTCTCTCGACCTGTATTCAATAACACAGAAATGAGACAGTCTCTAGTCCTACCGCCTATTAGGGCTGAGGCAGACTTTGGAGTCTATTTTGAGGGTCTGATGAACAATGTGCATAACATGCTCGCATATGCTTTTGCCCGTGGCGAGAGAGAGGATGTCGTGCAGATTGAATTACAGGGTGAGCAACTAAGGGGTAACGTGTCAGCGATTTTAAATGGTCCTGAGGATAGTCTAGATGGATTTGAAGAGGGGTTGTTCAACGTCATGCAATCGAATATGGTTTTATTGGCAGAAAGCAACATGGAGCTAGTGATTCAAACTGTTCAGTCTCCCCGCGGAGGGGTTAATGGTAAACGGATGATTAGTACAATGTTAGACAATGAGATTGTTAAAAAGAAGAGGCGTTTTCTTTACGTTGTTCAGAACTCATCCAACCAACTGTGCTTCGCTATTAATTTAGTACTATTGTTAAACGACAACCTCAACGATTACGAAGGGGCTGAGCGGGGTAAAGAGCTTCAAAAGAGGGTGGGGTTGACAGATCATACAGCTGTGACATTCAGCGATATTGGTAAATTCGAAGACATTTTAAAATGCAAGATAGTGGTATTTTACCGAGGCAATGATGGTGATCGTACCCTCTGTAAATTCCAAACAGACACCCCCAAAAGAGATAAAACTGTGTTTTTATTCCTCTTTCAGAACCACTACTATGGTGTCAAGAACTTGAAGGGGTTTTTAGGTTCTTCATATGTCTGTGAACATTGCTATACAGGCTACACCTCTCAGTGGAGTCATTCCTGTACTGGTCACTGTTATGTCTGCCTAGACCCCTCATGCATTCGAGATGAATTTAAACCCATCTTTTGTAAAGACTGCAACAAAACATGCCGTACAGTCGGCTGTCATTCTCGACATAAAGAACAGAAACAGAGGTCAACAAATATTGCTAGCAACTGTGATTTACACAAAAAGTGTGTAGATTGTCGGCTCTCTTACTACACCCCAAAGAGTACAGCAGATAAAACACACACGTGTATAACGAAAAAATGTAAAACATGCGGGGAAAAATTACCATCTGTTTCTAAGGTCGAGTGTGAAGCACATTTGTGTTACATAGGAGTGCTGCCTAAAGAGACAGAATACAATGACAACATTGTGTTTTATGATTTTGAAACAATGGCGGGGGCAGATGGGGTACATGTACCTTTCTTGGTGTGTACAAAAACCTTGGGGGGTGACATTTGGGTCGGCGAGGGAATCAACTGTGCACAGCAGTTTCTGACACACTTTAGGCGCCCAAAGTTCAAGAATGCAACATTCATTGCTCACAATGCTAAGGGTTTTGACAGCTATTTCATTATCAACGCAATGATTGCACAGGGGTTAAAACCCTCGTTAATAATGCAGGGAAGTAAAGTGATCTCTTTTACTGATAAGGATTTCGGCCACAAGTACATAGACTCCCTGTCTTTTCTGTCTATGCGTTTAGCAGACATGCCAAAAGCTTTGGGATTTGGAGATAAAATCAAGGGGTATTTCCCTCACGGTTTCAGCTCCAAGGCTAACCTGAGTTATATAGGCCCTTATCCCCCCGCACACTTCTACGGGGTTGAACGCATGACAACTGGTGAAAAGAGTGACTTTTTCACATGGTATGAGACGGTACGCCAGGGTACTTTTGATTTTCGAGAGCAGGCAATGCTTTACTGCAAAAACGATGTGAACATTTTTGCCCAGGGGGCCACATTATTTCGGAAAGGTTTTCTCGGGGAGACAGGAGTTGATCCTTTTAGTCGCTCGACTATAGCTTCTGCCTGTATGAAAGTTTTTACCACAAACTTTCTAACGCCTAAAACCTTGGCAATTCCCCCACCCGATGACTACCGCTGTGAAAACAAGACATACTCAGATGCAGGTGTTCAGTGGTTGGAGTGGGTAGCTCAGACTGAAGGTGTTTTTATTCAGCATGCGTTGAATAAAGGAGAGAAACGAGTGGGACGTTTTGTCGTAGATGGGTTTGCCGAAGTTGGCGGAGAAAAGATTGTCTGGGAATTTCTTGGTTGTTTCTATCACGGATGCCCCTCTTGCTATAAGGGGCATGAGAGAAATCCATTGTTAGGTGACACATTTGAGCATCTCCATGCTGTTAGTGAGGCAAAACTGCATGAGCTACAGTCTGTTCACAAGGCCAAAGTGAACGTTATGCGTGAGCATACATGGGTTGAGATGAAAAAATCCAATCAAGATTTGAAGGCTTTCCTCATGGTATACAAGGCACCAGAACCGCTGACCCCTCGCGATGCTTTATACGGGGGGAGGACATGTGCAGTAAAGTTGAGGCACACAGCAGCTGCAGATGAATTGGTTCATTATTGTGATTTCACCTCACTCTACCCTTTTGTAAACTGCACGGGTCTATATCCACTTGGACACCCTCAGATCATATTCCGAGATTTCAAAGACCCTCGCAGTTATTTCGGGTTAATCAAAGCCACAGTAGAACCTCCTAGGGGTCTATACTTTCCTGTCCTGCCCTACCGAACTGCAGCTGGAAAACTTGTGTTCACTCTATGCCGCACATGCGCAGAGTTTAACAACCAACAGGGGCCCTGCATGCATAGCAAAGAGGAAAGAGCATTAACAGGTGTGTGGGTCACCCCAGAATTCACCAAAGCCTTGGACATGGGGTACAAGATGACTGAGATCACAGACGTGTGGCATTTTGAGAAGAAAAGTGACAGCATTTTTGTAGACTATATACACACATTTATGAAGGGTAAACAAAAAGCGTCAGGTTACCCCTCAGAGGTCTCAGATGATGAGAGCAGACACAAGTATGTGGCAGATTATCATGCTAAGCAGGGCATCTTGCTGGATGCAGATAAAATCAAATCAAACCCTGCCAAAAGACAAGTGGCAAAGCTATGTCTCAACAGTTTCTGGGGTAAGTTTGCCCAGAGAAACAACGTGACTCAGACTAAGATTGTGACCAAGACCGAAGAATTTCTCAACCTCTTGTTTTCAGCTAAACATAAGGTTAAGTATTTCTCATTCCTCAACGACAGGACGGCTCTTGTTCAGTGGTGCTACGGTGACAATTGTTACTCTACTCCCAATAAAGTGGACAATATATTCATCGCCTCCTTTACCACAGCGTATGCCAGGTTGAAACTGTACAGTGAATTGGAGAAATTACAGCACAGAGTATTCTACTACGACACAGATAGCATAATCTATGTCACCAGACAAGGAGAGAGCCCCCTACCGATGGGGGTTTATTTGGGAGACCTGACAGACGAGCTGGGGGGTGATACGATTAAAGAGTTTGTTTCAGCAGGCCCTAAAAGCTATGCTTATCAGACCAAAAACCAAAAAAAAGTTGTGATGCGCGTGAAAGGCATCACACAAACACACGAATGTTGTGAACGAGTGAACTTTGACAGCCTAACTGATTTAGTGGAGGGCTACGTTCAAAACCCTGAGAGGGGGAGGGTAATTGAGGTCCCGCAGCATAACATTGTGAGGAATAAAGAGGGTTTCGCCTTGAGAAATGTGTCATTCACCAAAAAGTTTCGAGTTGTGTTTGACAAGAGACGCTTATTAGCCGGGGGAAATACTTTGCCTTTTGGGTATTGAGAAAATAATTGAAAAGAGACAACATGTTTTCACCAAGTCAAATTGATTTTGACCCCCGACTGCGTGTTCCTTTTTCCTGTCTAGTAGTGGGCCCTAGTGGGTGTGGAACAACTTTTTTTGTAAAGAATGTACTACAAAATTGTATATATGTGATGGATGTCCAGCCTCAAAATATTGTGTGGGTTTACACTTCTTTTCAGCCAATGTATGCTGAAATGAAGGAAAATAATAAAAATATAACATTTGTCAAGGGGTTGCCTGAATCATTTGAAGATGAATCGTTGTTTCCGCCTGATCAGAGTCATTTGATTATATTAGATGATGTTATATTTCAGGCCTCTGAGCATCCGGAAGTAGTCAGACTTTTCACCCAGTACCGTCATCATAGAAATATGAGTGTTATGATGCTTACCCAAAATGTTTTTCACCAAGGAAAAAACAGTCGTACCATTAGTTTAAATACTACTTATATGGTCTTGTTTAAAAACCCCAGAGACAGACTACAAATGAATATACTTGCTCAACAAATACACCCTGGTAATAAATCATTTTTCCTACAAAGTTTTGAAGACGCCACCAAAGAACCTCACGGCTACTTAATCGTAGACATGACCCCCACCTGTCCAGATATCTACAGGCTTAGATCGGGAGCACTACCTAATCAATGGTTAGTTGTTTATGTACCAAAAACGAAGACTTGAAAAAACAGTATGTCGGCCCGTTTAAAAAGAAACATACCTCTGCTGAAGGCCTTATGTCAAGCCCCGCCTTCAAAGCGCAAGGATATTCTCGAGAACTACTCCACGGATTTTCTTCAATCATTCTGTGAACTGTCTCTAAATCTTTTAAAAGGTAACATCCCCCTGTCAGGCATTCAGTATTAGAAGCTCAAGAAGCAAAAGAAATGTTTTCAAACTCTTGGCCAATAAAAAGACCAACTTAAAAACCAAATTCAAAGCTTTAAGAAAACAATCTGGAGGTTTTCTTTTGCCGTTGCTCGGTGCTGTGATCCCCATTCTAGGACAACTTTTAGGGGGGCTCGTTCGATCATGAGTCAAAAGATGTTTTTGCTATCACCTCACCAGTTTAATCAGCTCAATCAGAATGGTGTAAACAACCCTCATAGTAAGGAAGCAATGAGACGCTCTGCCGAAGATGTTCTGGATGAAAAAATGAGAGCCGTGTTAAATGAAACAGGATTACCCCCTTATGAAAAAATAAGAAAATACAACTCCCTTCTACAGAGATATCTCGCCTTACTCAAACAAGACGGGGATGAGGAACGAAATATTACTCTAACTCTACCTGAAGACAAGGGGGTGGTAAAAAGAGAAGAAAAGGATGCCACGTCTATTGATAAAATAAAACATGAGGTACTTCAAAACCTCCCTATGCGTTACCGTAAGAATGCCGATTACGTTATGAGTAAATTAACCACTAGTACAGATGGGTGGACACCGGCTGGGGAGTTTGTAGAAAAGGGTACAGCTGTAAAAGGTTCACACATGTTAGATTTATTTAAACATTTGTCCTACGCGTATAAAACAAATGTCCGCGAGCCTAAAGGCTGGCGGGTTTTTTTAAATAGTCTGAATGAGCTCAACATTCCTTTATCAGCTTTTCAAAACCTGCACGCTCGTGAACAATATCGTATAATCAGAGAGGGCGAACTAAACGGAGAGAATATTCCCTTAAAAAGAAGAAGAAGAAGAGGA
Source organism: Champsocephalus esox (assembly GCA_036324585.1). Classification (NCBI taxonomy): domain Eukaryota; kingdom Metazoa; phylum Chordata; class Actinopteri; order Perciformes; family Channichthyidae; genus Champsocephalus; species Champsocephalus esox. Next base: position 3,325,388 of record CM070489.1, read on the forward strand.
AATATTAAATCTTGGGATATGGCTGGAATCTCGGACTCCGCAGAGGAGGCAGAACCTCCGATTGCCCTTCTTAAGAAGAAGAAAAGAATAAGGAAAGATAGAATAATAAGTCCTAGCTGGTTACATTTTACATCCTAAAGTTGTATTATATATATATATATATTTTTTTTTGTATTCCTAATAAAAAACAGAGTCATCAGAATTCATTTTGTCTCCAAACCTTTTTTATTTTGTACATTTTATAACAATCTTTAAACATCTGCAGAGAACCAACACTGTGATTAAAATGAGTGTCTTTATGACGTCTCTCACACCGTTGGTATTTTTTCACAAAATTCGTTACAGCAGTATCATTTTTTATCACATCATCCTGATATAGAGATAATACATTCTCATATGACAACCCCGACGCTCTTTTACATAGATAGAAAACACAATGCTGACCACAGGCTGTAGACATGACATTCTGAAGTTGCCGATTATGGTATAAAATAGTTTTACATTGTTTTTCTAGAAAATGTAAGATGCTTTCAGAGTAATGGCTAAAATCGGGAGGAAATCCAAATGAGTCGAAAAAGGTTCCAACCCCTTCCTCCTCTAAAGTCATTGCTAACCAGTGTTCTCCGGGCATGTGGGATGGGTGGGTGTTTATAATCATATATTGAGGATATCTAAATTTTTGTTTTACTCGGGTGAGCTGGTCTGAGGCCCATACCCCCCCAAAAGAGTCCCCCACCATATGACGCAGGAGACTGTCCAATTGATGATTATTCATGTTGTAGTCTTCTAGTAATAATCTACCAACACTTGACGTTTTGAATTAATCTCCAGAATCGAATCAAAACAAGAATATACGATTAAAGTGGTAGTCTGTGGCAGCGGTACTCTGAACCTCATTTCCAATCTTAAACTGCCGCTTGTGATGGGAGACAGGGCTTCAGCGTCTTCCGCCGCAGTTAAATTAAACACAAATAATGAGTATCCTTGTTCGAAATCATCTCTGTCTATACTCAGAGGTAAGTCTTTCATGTGTCTCCCTGTAGCAGTGAACATGTTGTAAAACTCTCTGACTGACGACCCCCGGTTAAATTGAGGTTGAAATGCTTTGGCCGGTACCTGTCTACCATCTTGACACAGAGCCATGTATTCTATATCATTATGAAGGAAATTAAAAGGTGAAATCTCTCTCCTTCCAGTGAAGGCTTCGTGATCTACCATAGCCAAAACTAGGTATTTTGGCATATTACCCAAAAAGAGATTTTCTTGGTTACATATTCTAGAATTGACTGGGATGCTATAGGTTTTGATGTTTACTCGAGATAAAGGATATAGAGCGTTACCCCTCATCAGAGCCGCAGCGTGTCCCAATCGCACGGCAGGGGAGATGGTGGCTTTCTTGATAAAAAGTGAAGCCCCCAGTATTTTTAGACGGTATGTAGAACCATTAGCACACATGAGAGTAAAGGCATCGTTAGATCTGGTGAGTTTGATTCTCAAATCTACAGAGTTCAGGAGAAGCCTCTCGCTGAAAAAAATATCCGTGTGTAATGCTCCCATTAGATGAAGTTCTCTGGATTGTGCTGTGAATGTAGCTCTCTTTACCAAACCCTTGTTTGGTCCATCGGCAATCATTACAGAATCCATAGCTCCCCGCTGTGTCTTTATAAAATAAACCGGCAGTGAATTGAGTTTTTAAAGTAGAATCAGAGTAATTCAATAGCGTTTCAATCATTGCACGGTAAGGATGAGTAGAGCTGGACTGAGAAATTAGCCTGTCCCCTAGAATAATGTCGCATTGGCTAAAAATGGTATTCAGAGGATAATTAACGAGGGCCACGGGGGCATCAACTGCCAAATTAGTCCCATCGGCGTTGGTTATCTTGATCCTGAGATGTATCAAGGTGTCATTCATATCTAGGTATTTATCCCCGTCCCCGGGAATAAAAAATTCAATCGGTCCGTCCTCCGTAATGGCAGACAACGGAAGGACCTCTGTGTAGTGTTTTTCATCGATAGAAAGTTGTGTCATAGGGGCAGAAAATAAGTCCAATTCTGCCATGCTGCATTCTGCAGATTTATGATGTAAAAGAGCCATATTTAACACTCTAAAATATATCTCCCCCAAATACGTTCCTTCTCCGAGGGTGTTTTTTGCCTAATGATTTTCTTTTGACTGAGTGTTTTATTTTCTTGACACCCCTCGGAATCCGTTTGCCTGGAGGTCTCTTCCTGGCTCTTCTTGCAAAAACCATCAGACCACCTGATCCTTCTTGAGATTCGGGGTCTGATTGGCGGCCGAATTTACGGACAGCCTTACCAATGACATCTGACGCAATATTTTTGGCCGCCGATTTCAGATGAGGTTTAGCTATGGCGAATCCTTTTCTCACCAGGGGTGCTACAAAACGAAATAATCTCGAAAATATAGAGCCAATGCCTCACCCATACATCACCGGGGCTCCATAAAAACCCGGCAGGGACCCCCCCGCTTGATTTTCATAATAACTCACAAAACGCTGAGGGTCGTGATCAATCATCGTTTTGTAAAAGATTGTCCTGCTTTTGACGGTCGGAAATGAAGTTTCACTACACTCTTTCCGTAGGTGAAGTTTACTGTTTTATTCTGATCGTTTTTTATTTCTATCTGTATATTCTCGATGTGCGTTTTGGTTACCGGTAAATAATACGCAGGATTAAAATACTGAGTTATGGTATCGCCGAATGATCCTCTTATATCTACGGTTCTCAATAGAGGAGCAAAAGCGTCGCCAACCCTCTGATGACTGACCACATTGGTATAACAGTATAGATGTGTAGATCCCGCATTTATATCCGCGGGGTAGATTGCTGATTTATCATCAAATTTGTGCCACTGGTCTGGTTGTAATCCAAGTATATAAGCGAGGGATTTTGGAAAGCGGAAACGATATTGGGCCCCTCCTAGAAATTCGATTTTCCTGTTAATCGGATTATAGTTTAAACTGACACCAGAGTCAATTTTTTTGAAGCAGGGCTCGAGTTCTTCAATGAGTTGAGTTATGTTATTATAGTAACCAGCTCTAAACATAATGAACCTTATCTTGCCAATCGGGGACATGTCGGGGGGTTTTGATTTCTTTAACCACTCAAACCGCTCTGTTCCCGTAGGTATGTTTTACCAGGTGTGTGGGTATGATATTTCTGTCAGAGCAACCTGCCACGAACCATCCAAATGTAAAGGTTGTGCCAGGTTCACTTGATAACTAGAGCTTGTATTGTTTTGAAATACATCAATGCTGGCATTAGACGGCAGCGTAATGTAGAACCCCTCATTTATCTCCATGGCTGTAATGAAGGACTGAGCGCTGATTCCGTATGCTTTATACATCTTTGATATCGCCTGCATCAACCCAGCTGTTGAACTTTTCGGGCCAATTATGCCAAGATACCAACATTTGTTTTTTCCCTCTCACCACACGCCTTTTTAGAATTTTCTCGACTTGAAAAGCCTTGTCATTGGTTATCTTCACTTTTTGTAACTCTTTCTCATAAAAAGTCCCCTTGATCTCTTCTCCATCATAATCTTTGAGCTTTTAAACAGGTGGCTGCCGAGGTAAGCCTTCAGACACCGTAAATAGTTCGTTAGTATAACTCTGCTCATATTTTTTATCAAATACCCCTCTCAATTTGGATATCCTTACAAGTTCGCCCTCCTTAAAGTTCATTTTGACAGCAGCTTTTTTACGTTGGCTAGAGGGGTTATACAGGTTACGAAAAACTTGAGCCGCATTTTCCTTTGTCACCTGCATTGGTGTCATTTTAATACTTCGGTGATAACTATTATTGTAACTTTCAATTAGTTCGGGTAAGATGTCTATATATCTATGAGTGTTTTTAGCTGTAAAATACCTCCACATTTTAGTTTTCAGCGTACGGTTAAATCTTTCTACCACACATGCCTTCATGTCGCTGGCTGTTGCATAGTGTGCGATACCTTTTTTCTTTAACAAGTTTTGAAAAACTTTATTAAAGAATTCTTTCCCCGCGTCTGTTTGTAACTTTCTAGGGATCTCGCTGTGTGTTAAAACTGTATCAAAAGCTTTGGTAACCTCAGTACCCGTCTTTTTCTTTAATACTTGAGCATAGGCTTTTTTCGAAAACACATCTACGACTGTTAATAAATAATTAAAGCCATCATTATATTCAGACAGCGATTGCATATCGCAGAGATCTGCTTGAAATTGTTGTAGCGGTCTGAGCACGAAAACTCTGTTTCGTACAAAATGCACCCTTGCCGGTTTATGCAAAGTGTATGTATCTTGCTCAGATAGATATTCTCTGACTTTATCTACATTTATTTGTTTACCCATTTCATTCTGTACAGCTCTGTGGAGTTTATCCACACCTCCTAAACTCCCTGGATTAGATGGAGTGTAATACACCTTATGCATAACACGTTTCTCAGACATGTTTCCTGTTACAGCCCCGATGAGGTAATGAGTACAACATTTTTTCTTACAAGGCATTTTATTGATATGTATATACAACATTTCTCCAAGCAGAGCATAATAAAAGGAAGGACACACTATATCAAGTACAATTAAAATAAAACATACTTTAACGAAAAAGTATCAAAAATAAAATAAAAAACTCTTCCTAATTCTGCCAGAAGGCCCAAGCTGCTCTTGTAATCTTCATTTGGGTTTCGTTGTTCTCTACCAGCTGTTCGTATAGCTTCTCGATTTTAGCCTCAAAGAGTCTGATGTTTCTGAGGTTATGCAGAATCGCCTCTGTAGCTCCAAAGACTCTCCTCTCCGACACATGAAGGTGGTTCTGGTGCAGAGCGTCCCGAATGGCTGGAATGAAACGAACGGTCCACAGTCTCTTTACCACTTCATCATAGTGTCGATCCACATAGTATTCATCGGTAGGGAATACACACTCGTGCTGCCTTTGACTGGGGTGAGCGATTTGACATCCGTTACATGTTTCCTCTCTGTACAGTTGTACGACTCTATCCAACAGATGAACTACAACTGCTTTTACCGTATTCAGAAATGACGATGTCCGGACACGTTCTGCATCATCAACCTCAGGAACACTAGTATAGCATGGCGTATCAACACCAACGTCGGGAGCAGAAGGAAAGCATGGCGAATCAATGCCTGCTGCTGTTGATTCCTCTGGAGACTTGGATGGAGTAGATGGAGGCTGAGGCATATACAACCACCCCGTGATATCAATGTCAGCCATAGCGCTGTCCATATCTGGTGTCCAAAATGTTGGTGAGGATGGCGGTCCTGTAGGCGCTTGATCCATGCTGCAGATCGTGGGGAGAGACTTGGTTTTTCTCACATCCATGGTTGCTGCTCTCTAAAAATGTCCTTGCGAGGTCTTTACTTTTTAAATGATCTGCTGAGGTGGGTGGGACTTGTTATGTTGACTGGGGGGCGGAGTCTTCTGCAAACGTGAGGGTCTTTTTCACCAATATAATGTCTATCGATGTCTGACTCTGTTTAAAAAGTTCTTTAAGCTTTGTAGCTTTTCCTTCAATCATTTCCATCCATGCAGTCAGAGGTACCCTCAAGGACGTTTGAAATACCCCGCAGGTAGAGTTAAAATACTCTAAAACAAAATCATCACAGAGGTCCTTACCCAACGCCACCAAACGGCTTGAGCGGTAATACCAACGCCCAGAGGGTCCGCTTTTAGTTTCCCATACGGTGCTTGTCAGGACTCTTCCCCCTTCTGGCTGTGTGGGAATATCTCCTTCTTCTTCCTCCACACTGAGGGGTGAGGATGCAAACTCTTCTTTAATCTTGCATGTTTGTGTTTCTTTGCTTTTCTTTGTAAATATCTTATACACCTCTGGTTCCACTTTGGTTTCTTGATGCACTACCTCTTCCGATACAATGGTTACTTGTAGATCTCGGGAAGACACCAGAGTTAACACAGCCCAATCTGTTGAGGTCAGTGTCGCTTTAACACTACGAGGTCCATACGTTTCTCCATTCTTCAGACTGTAGAAATGTAGTTCATTAGCCATATAGCTGAATATATAACCCCAAACATCGCCATTTTTTAGAGTCCATTCTTCGTGAAGTTCTTCGGCTGTAGGCGTCTGAACCCGGCATACAAACTTCATTCGTTTCTTGATTGGAGCACCCAATGGATGGTTGTAAGTTGTTACCGGTGTCTCGATGATTAAATCCATATCCAGACGTCTCTTGGCCATTTTCTCTCACTTGAAAAATATTTAACAGCGGGGCCGGCTTTTTATTTTAGACGATATGGGGTGAGGGGCGGGGAATGTGTGTGTGTGTGTGTGTGTGTGTGTGTGTTCCCCCTCCTCCACCATATGTTTTTACCATCGTGTCCTGTTAGCAAAAACAGAGAGGTTTAAAAATATATATGTTTGTTTTTAGATGCTTTTATTAATCTCATGTTATTTGCAAGTATTTGTTACATTCAATACTATATACAGGATTAACCACACAGGAAGTGGTTAGGAGGCAGGACATATATCCTATACATATTAATTGATTGAAACAACGGCATTTTATTTTTCTCATTTTTTTTATTTAATTTAATTTTGTAAACCGGAATCGGGACATCCGCAGGAAGTGGTTTTATTTTTATTTTATTTTATTTTGTAAACCGGAAGCGGGATATCCGCCGGATGTGGTTTTATTTTATTTTTATTTTTATTTTATTTTGTAAACCGGAAGCGGGGGTGGGACATCCGCCGGAAGTGGGGGCGGGACATCCGGTAGAATAAGGCGGGACTTCCGGTAAAAGGGGCGGGGCGACCTGTCACTTTTTCTGCATACTAATGAGATTGAAACGGCATTTGTAAGACTACTAGCATTCTAGTTTACTAGTGTAATATTAGAACTTACGATTCCGGGAGCTGTTGATAACATTATACTGGTCGAAGGCAAGAGGTCATTTATTTTGTTTCTAAGAGAAACCATTTTATCGTTAAAAAAGCACATAAAATCATTGCTACTGAGTGCTATGGGAATAGAAGGCTCAATGGAGCTGTGGCTCTCTGTCAGCCTGGCTACAGTGCTGAAAAGAAATCTTGCATTATTCTTATTCTCATCTATTAATGAAGAGTAGTATGCTGCTCTCGCTTTACGCAGTGCTTTCTTATATTCATTGAGAGTAATATGCCAAATTAAACGAGATTCTTCAAGTTTAGTGGAACGCCATATCCTTTCAAGCTGTCTCGACTTTTGCTTTATTTTGCGGGTTTCGGCATTATGCCATGGAGCTAATCTATGTTGCTTTGTTTTCTTCTTTTTCAAAGGAGCAACAGAGTCTAATTGTATTCGCAGCGCATCTATAGCACTATCAACAACATGATCAATTTGGGGTGGTGTACATTTTGTATAAGTTTCCTCCCTTACATGCAGACATGCTATCGAGTTAAGTATTGGTGGAATCTCTTCCTTAAATGTGACTATAGCACTAACAGATAGGTTTCTGCTGCAAGAGCTTTTGACTAATGCTTTGTAGTCTAGTAACAGTACTTCAAAAGTTACTAAGAAATGGTCGGATAAAGCAGGATTATGCGGTTCGACTAATAGTTGCTCAATTTCAATACCATAAGTCAGAACAAGGTCGAGAGTGTGATTATAACAGTGGGTTGGTTTATTTACACTCTGACAGAAACCAACAGAATCTAATATAGAGTTAAATGCAACAGTAAGGCTATTTTTATCATCGTCAACATGAATATTAAAGTCACCTACGATAATTACTTTGTCTGTTTTAAGAACCAAAGTTGATAAAAGCTCAGAGAATTCTGATAAGAATTCTGAATAAGGACCTGGTGCACGATACACTGTAACAAATAAGATTGGCTGCAAAGTTTTCCAGGTTGGATGCGTAAGACTAAAAACGAGGCTTTCAAAAGAGGTATAATTACATTTTGGTTTAGTATTGATAAGTAAACTTGAGTCAAAAATTGCTGCAACTCCACCTCCTCGGCCCGTGCCTCGAGCAATATGAGTGTTGACATGGCTGGGTGGAGTGGCCTCATTTATGCTGACATATTCTTCATGTCTCAACCAAGTTTCAGTGAGACAGCATATATCAATATTATAATCTGATATTAAATCATTTACCAATATTGCTTTAGATGCTAGAGATCTTATGTTTAAGAGACCACATTTAATCTTCCTGTTTTGTTGCACTGTAGTAGTTGTTACATTTACTTTTATTAGGTTATTATGTATGACACCTCTATTAGGTTTTACCTTAAATTGTCCTTGGGCAGACACACACACCGCTAATATTGGGTATTTTATTGGGTTCGGGATTCCTATGGGTGACTGCCTAGGAGAGAGCGCAGAGAAGCGTGTAAGACTGCGACTCTGCCTCCTGGTCTCATCTCCAGTTTGTCATGCATTACGTCCACAAAGCCCTGAAATGTTTGCCGAAATGAGATCTGCACCTTTCAAAGTAGGGTGAATGCCGTCTCTCTTAATCAGATCAGGTTTTCCCCAGAAGACTGTCCAATTATTTACGAAGCCCACATTGTTTGCTGGGCACCACCAAGACAACCAGCGCTGAAATGATGACATGCGGCTATACATGTCATCATTGATCAGATTGGGGAGGGGACCAGAGAAGATTACGGTGTCCGACATTGTTTTAGCATAACTACACACCGACTCCACATTAAGTTTGGTGCATTCTGATTGGCGTAAACGAACATCATTACCACCGACGTGAATAACAATCCTACCGTATTTGTGTTTATTTTTAGCCAGCAGTTTAAGATGCGCCTCAACGTCGCCCGCTCTGGCCCCCGGAATGCATGTGACTGTGGAGGCTTCGGTCTCTAAATTCACGTGTCTCATAATAGAGCTACCAATAACCAGAGTTGGCTTCTCAGCGGGTGTCTCGCTGAGTGGGGAATATCTGTTAGATACGTGAACGGGTTGGTGGGGACCTGCGGGTTACGTGTTATGCCCCTTCTGAACAGTCATCCAGTCTCCCTGCTGCTCGGGAGTTGCCGGGGGACGGCTAAGAGGAGCTACCTTTGGCCGGTCCGCACTGGCTAACATGGGCTTTACTTTAGCTGAGTTACTTTCTAAGATGCGGAGCCGGGCTTCTATGGCTATGATTCCCGCCTCCAACCTAACAACTATACTACATTTAACACATGTATCCTTACCAGTAAGGGAGGCCGGGAAGTAACCAAACATGAGACAGGAAGAGCAGGAAATAGCACCAGAGGGTGGGGAGAGAGCCATGGCTAGCTATCAAGCTAAAGTAGCTACCGTTAGCAAACCCGAAAAGAGTGTAGGCAACTGTGGAGTTACAGTCGCTAAGAGAAGGAGAGTTGTGAGTGCTTAAGCTGTAGTAACGTGTGATTACAACGTCAGGCAGTTGCCGTGATCAAGAGTTTTAAAACGATCGATTAAGTTAAGTTAATAAGCTATCAGCAACAGAAAAGACACACGGGATACCCGGAGATGACAACAGCCGGAAGTTACAACGTGCAACGTGCTCACCGCAATAGGTTCCTCCACTCCAGAGGACATATTAGTATGTAGTGTCTCTACTTTAAAGAGTCCTCTCCTGCTGATGTTCAGGTGTATATCAGTATGTAGTGTCTCTACCTTAAAGAGTCCTCTCCTGCTGACGTTCAGGTGTATATCAGTATGTAGTGTCTCTACTTTAAAAAGTCCTCTCCTGCTGATGTTCAGGTGTATATCAGTATGTAGTGTCTCTACTTTAAAAAGTCCTCTCCTGCTGATGTTCAGGTGTATATCAGTATGTAGTGTCTCTACTTTAAAGAGTCCTCTCCTGCTGATGTTCAGGTGTATATCAGTATGTAGTGTCTCTACTTTAAAGAGTCCTCTCCTGCTGATGTTCAGGTGTATATCAGTATGTAGTGTCTCTACCTTAAAGAGTCCTCTCCTGCTGACGTTCAGGTGTATATGTAGTGTCTCTACTTTAAAAAGTCCTCTCCTGCTGATGTTCAGGTGTATATCAGTATGTAGTGTCTCTACTTTAAAAAGTCCTCTCCTGCTGATGTTCAGGTGTATATCAGTATGTAGTGTCTCTACTTTAAAGAGTCCTCTCCTGCTGATGTTCAGATGTATATTAGTATGTAGTGTCTCTACTTTAAAAAGTCCTCTCCTGCCGATGTTCAGGTGTATATCAGTATGTAGAGTCTCTACTTTAAAGAGTCCTCTCCTGCTGATGTTCAGGTGTATATCAGTATGTAGTGTCTATACTGTAAAGAGTCCTCTCCTGCTGATGTTCAGGTGTATATCAGTATGTAGTGTCTCTACTTTAAAGAGTCCTCTCCTGCTGATGTTCAGGTGTATATCAGTATGTAGAGTCTCTACTTTAAAGAGTCCTCTCCTGCTGATGTTCAGGGATATATCAGTGTGTAGTGTCAATACTTTAAAGAGTCCTCTCCTGCTGATGTTCAGGTGTATATCAGTGTGTAGTATCTCTACTTTAAAGAGTCCTCTCCTTTCTGTTTGAGGTCATTCTGTACATTAGAATGAGCTCATAGTGAAACACAATACAGGTAAGAAACATATATACATATATGCATATACAATGGAATAGAAATATACTACTTTCACTCTCATAAAACTATAATACACATATAATGAAATATACATCAATAAAAACACATTTTTCACAGCTATGGTTTGCATCCACCCGACACTTAGATTTTGCTGCGAAGGATTTTAATATCTGTAATTAATTCGATTTCCTTAGATTGTCATTAAAGGTCACTTATCATGCTATGTGTAGGCATAGGTCTCAGAAATATAAAATATTTAAAAAAAATGAAAGTGAAGTGGGCCTAAATACTAATGGAGCTGATGGGTGCAACAGAGTGAGAGAGAGACAGGGTGTGACTACCAGGTGACTAAGGAAAGTTAATGCAGAAAATAGGTGAGTGAGAAAGCAACTGTGACAACATTTGAGAGGCACCTACAAATATTCAGGTTTCATTTACAGGGGTTTCTCGGGTTGTGAGTCCCATTTGCACACTTCTGACGAGGCGTAGAGTTATGTCTGATGGCAGCCCTTTTCTCACCAGCTCATCTTTAATCTGTAGAAGAAAAGTGAAATAAGTGCGAGATGTAGAAAGATATATGATTATGACAATTATGATGAATTATGACATCAGTGTTCTGTGTAAAGTGAGAATACTACTGATGCTTTTATATTGTATAGTCCTTCTGAGTCATCTAAAATGGTTGGACGCTTAAGATACTTGAACCTGACTTTCAAAATAAGTTTTTTAGTATTTTTATTTTATTTATGCATTAATTTAAAATGTAACGCATATAGCTAAACCTGAAAAATGTCCTGTAATGAAAGCCCATTTGTCCTTTACTCTTGGACAAATGGACAGGTTCTCAACGTTTGTGGTTTGAAAATAAACACACTCCCTGCAACTAACAGGAGCACATCACAGAACAGAACTTGCTAAACATATTTAAAATCTGAAAGGTCTAATGTATTTTCAAAAAATGTGCCTTTGGGGTGTTTGTTTTCAATGGGGTTGAAAAGGGCTTCCCGGGTCAACTGATTTTTTGGGGGGATTTTGGAAAAATAGGCAGAATAAACATTAGGAAACTTTAAATTGATGCTTTGACATGAGCTAATCTCTGAGTAGACAATAAGAGGCTGACCTGTTGTATGATGGTACTCCTGATGAAGTCTTCAGACAGTGGAGACGCAGAGGATATCTTGATTCTCATAGCTACAACACCTAGAAGAACAGTGACTTGACATTTCAATGCAGGCCAGAAGAGTGCTGACACACTAATATGCAGGACCTGACCAATTTGCTGCCCTAGGCAAGATTTTAGCTGGCTGATTTTATATAACTATAATGATCATATAAAGGTGTGCCTTTATACCTCACTGAGCTGAGGTTATCAGAGCCTCTCAGTCTTTCAGGAAACCCCCCGCGGCCGCTTACACAGTAAATTCCAATGTTAATAAAAGCACACAGAAGCTGTGTACGTTTTTTGGGAGTTTGATTTATTTTAAATGAACACAAATACAAAATTAAAACCTTTCAAAAAAAGAACAATTTCACATAAACCTCTGGTTTTTACTGGGGCTGGGGCAGTTCTACTTGATTGTGTGTGCCATAGTTTATGGGCGCTGTACATAAACTATGGCACACACCCGCAATATATATCTTTTAAATTTCTAATTTTTTTTCCTCCCCAATTGTTGGCGCCCCCTATGGGTTGATGCGCCCTTAGCATTCGCCTATACTGCCTATGCCGAGGGCCGGCCCTGCTAATATGCATAGAGAACCTCAACTGCTATTGTTATTATTTAACTATGTGCATTAAGAGATACAGAGGTGGACCAAATTACAATCACTTGTATATCGACTCTTATTGCACTATTTCACTTTTTTTATATTTTCCTTTTTGTATTTACTTGCACTATTTTCTTCTGATTGTCTATTTTATTGTGTTGCACTGTTGGAGGAGCCTGTGACCTAAAATGTTCATTGTCATAACTACACTGTAGCTATGTACGTATGACCAATAAAAGCATTGAACTATTTGCATTAAGAGATACAGAGGTGGGCCAAATTGTATTTGTTCTGCAATTTGGTTTCCCGTTTACCATCCTGCAGTTTTCTATGGAAAACCCCTCTTCGTGAAAACATAGTTTAAAACGTCACCATGTGTCGTACTCACCTTGTTTTGAGACTCCAGTTACAGCTGTTGGGGATTCAGTTGTGTCTTCAGATGTAGAAATCCCTGATGGACTCGATGTTGTAGTAGTAGGGAGAACAGTCGGAGTTGGTGAAGGGACGATGGTTGTAGTTTGAGGTGTTGTTGTTGTAGGTACGACTGTTCTTAGTTGGATTGTTGTTAGTGTAGGTGTCGTTCGTGAAGAAATGGTGGATGTTTGTGTGGTTGGTGTAGGGATAGTTGTTGTGCTGAGTGGGGTAGTTGTTATTGATTGAGTAGTGGTTATAACTGGTGTAGTTGTACTGCTGGTCGAAGTCAGTGGGGTAGTTGTTGAGGGAACTGTAGTTGTAGTTAAGGCTGTTGTTGTAGGGATGGTAGTTGAAAGTCTGTTATTGGTTGAGGGAATTGTAGTTGTTATGGTTGCTGTAGTTGCCGTAGGGATGGTCGTTATGGAATGAGTAGTGGTTATAACTGGTGGAGTTGTACTGCCGGTCGAAGTCGGTGGGGTAGTTGTTGAGGGAACTGTAGTTGTTCTGGTTGCTGTAGTTGCCGTAGGGATGGTTGTTATGGAATGAGTAGTGGTTGTAACTGGTGAGGTTGTTGTGCTAGTTGTAGTTATTGGAGGAATTGTAGTCATCCTTTCTGTGGTTGTTGTGGGAATAGTTCTTGTGGTCAGTGGTGTAAATATTGTGGATTGAGCAGTGTTGTTGTTGTTGTTGTTGTTGTTGCTGGTGTGATTATTGTAGTCATGGTTGTTGTTTGTGCAGTTGAGGTATTTGGTGTACTTATGGTTGCTGTGGTCTGTGGAGTAGTTGTTGAGGGAGTTGTAGTGGGAGCGATTGTGGTAGTCGTTGTAGGGATGCTTGTTGTGGTGGTCAGTGGAGTAGTTGTTGTAGTTTGTGTGGTTGTTGGAGTAACTGTTGAGGGAACTAAAGTTGTAGTTTCACCCGTTGTTGTTGTTGTTGTTGTTGTTGTTGTTGTTGTTGTTGTTGTTAGTGGAGTAGTTGTTGTGAAATGAGTACTGTTTCTAACTGGTGTAGATGTTGTTCTGGTTGTAGTTAGCTGAGTAGTTGTCAATGGAACTGTGGTTGTAGTTTGTGTGGTTGTTGTATTTGGTGTAGGGGTGGTTGTTGTAATTAATGTGGTAGTTGTTGATGTTGGGGTGATTGTTGTGGTTACCGGTGTGGTTGTTGAGGGAATTGTGGTTGTATTTTGTGTTGTTGTTGTATTTGGTGTAGGGGTGGTTGTTGTGGTTGGTGGTGTAGTTGTTGAGGGAATTGTGGTTGTATTTTGTGTTGTGGTTGTATTCTGTGTTGTTGTTGTTGTTGTTGTTGTATTTGGTGTAGGTGTTGTCGTTGTAATTAATGTGGTAGTTGTTGTTGGGATGGTTGTTGTGGTTAGTGGTGTAGTTGTTGATGGAATTGTGGTTGTATTTTGTGTTGTTGTTGTATTTGGTGTAGGGGTGGTTGTTGTAGTTAATGTGGTAGTTGTTGATGTTGGGATGGTTGTTGTGGTTACTGGTGTAGTTGTTGAGGGAATTGTGGTTGTAGTTTGTGTTGTTGTTGTATTTGGTGTAGGGGTCGTTGTTGTAATCAATGTGGTAGTTGTTGATGTTGGGGTGGTTGTTGTAGTTAGTGGTGTAGTTGTTGAGGGAATTGTGGTTGAATGTTGTGTTGTTGTTGGTGTTGTTGTTGTTGTTGGTGTAGTGATAGTGCTTGTAGCTACTGGTGTTGTTGTTGATGGAACAGCTGTGCTTATTGTTGGCTCTGTAAGGTGGAATGGAGAATACAAGAAAGATTACCAAAGAAAATAGAAATGGAAGTGAAAAGTAGAAGCTAAGACGGTTTGACTCACCATTTCCAACAGTCACAATGACACATCGGAGCTCAGACTGATACTTGGTGGTTGAACTGTGGAAACATATCAATACGTTAAGTCATTTACAAAATGGTGACACAATTCTTTAGCACCTTGGCCCTTTCTCATTTCTCTAACTCCCCTCCTCGACTCCCCTCCTCGACTCCTATCCTCGATACTTAGTCCCGCCCACAGGAGATGCGAGCGGAGGAGCAGAGGAGGGGAACCGAGGAGAGAGGAGGGGAAGCAGCAGGCGGTTAGAGAAATGAGAACTCCTCTCCTCTGAGCGGTCATTTTAAAGAGACGGCCATTAATGATGACAGGAGGCACAGCAGCCCTCTGTCTGACGGACAGATGTGTTCATGACCACTTCTATATTTACTTTGATTCATTCACAGTGCGGTATAATGAGACAATAACAGGCTACAGATGTGGACACACACACACACACACACACGCACACATATATATATATATATATATATGTATATATTTATATAAATATATACAATTTCAGAATCAAACAGAGCACTCTCATAATAACGTAACACTATCAGAGACTGGATATATCCCCCCCCCCTCTGGTCGCTACAATGAGGTACGCAAGTACCAGTGTCTTGAAGTGGATTCTAGCAGTTACTTAGGAAGGTTGAAGACCAGACGAGCTGCTGCATTCTGGATGAGCTGCAGAGGTCGGATGACACATGCAGGTAGACCAGCCAGGAGGGA
This sequence comes from Champsocephalus esox, assembly GCA_036324585.1. Classification (NCBI taxonomy): domain Eukaryota; kingdom Metazoa; phylum Chordata; class Actinopteri; order Perciformes; family Channichthyidae; genus Champsocephalus; species Champsocephalus esox. The sequence goes on from CM070489.1 coordinate 3,340,666, forward strand.
GTTGCAGTAGTCTAGGCGTGAGGTGACGAGAGCCTGGACCAGAACCTGCGTGGCTTTCTGGGTCAGCTGGGGACACATCCTCCTGATGTCGTAAAGCGTGTATCTGCAGCAGCGGGTTGTAGCAGCGATGTTTGCAGTGAAGGACAGGTTGTTATCTAGGGTCACACCCAGATTCCTTGCTGTCTGAGTCGGGGAAACAACAGAGGGGCCGATGTTGATGGTCAGGTCAAGAGTGGGACAATCTTTTCCCGGAAGGAAAAGCAGTTCAGTCTTGTCAAGTTTGAGCTTGAGGTGATGAGCGGACATCCTCTGAGAGATGTCAGCTAGACAAGCAGAGATGCGTGCGACGACCTGGGTCTCTGAGCGGGTAAAGGACATAATTAATTGGGTGTCGTCAGCGTAGCAGTGGTATGAAAAACCATGCGGGCTAATGACTGATCCGAGAGAGTTTGTGTACAGGGAGAAGAGGAGGGGACCAAGAACAGAGCCCTGAGGGACCCCTGTAGTTAATTGACAAGGGTCGGACTCGGACCCTCTCCAAGTTACCCTGTAGGTGCGGTCTTTGAGGTATGAGGTGAGGAGGGAAAGTGCAGAGCCTGAAAGTCCAAGTTCTTGGAGAGTGCGAAGGAGGATCTAATGGTTCACCGTGTCGAATGCAGCAGACCGGTACAACAGGATGATGACAGAGGAGAGGGATGCTGCTTTGGCAGTGTGCAGTTCCTCAGTGACAGCAATGAGAGCAGTTTCTATGGAGTGACCTGCCTTAAAACCAGACTGGTGCGGATCCAGAAGGTTGTTCTGATGGAGATAGCAAGAGAGGTGTCTAAAGACAGCGCGTTCAAGTGTTTTAGACAGGAGCGGGAGTACAGAGACAGGCCTGTAGTTTATAACATCAGACGGGTTGAGAGTCGGTTTCTTTAGGAGAGGGTTTACTCTTGCCTCCTTGAGACTGTTTGGAAAGTGACCAGAAGTTAGAGAAGTGTTGATGAAATGGGTGAGAAACGGTAGAATATCAGAAGCGATAGTCTGAAGGAGGTTTGCATGCGCGCTATGTGAGAATCTGCCTTGGTACAAAGCAGCAGTGAAAACATGGTACAGAGTTTCATTGATTTGGGCATTCTCTCAATAAGCAAGTGGAATGGATTTGATAGTGAAGCACTGACACAGCGCTCTCCAAAGTGCGGCGAGTGGACAGACCGATTCACGGACTTTCCACATGGTAAAAGTGGGGGGGGTCTAAACGAATCATTTCAAAAAGTGTGGTGAACTTGTCCCCCCCTCATATAATGGCTGCGACGCCTATGCCTGTTATACTGAGTGATATATATTATACAAACTGCTCTGCTTTCTGCACGGACCTCACAGCTGTTCTCTCTGTAAACATTGCGTCGCGATGAAAGCAGTTAATAAAATAATATCCAGGGGATGCATGCAGAGCTGTGATTGGCTGAGATATGTGTGTCACGACTCTTTGAAACATCTCTGTTCCCGGAAATGCATCCACGAAGGAGCCGTGGAGGACCCATCAGTGTATCCTCGGTTATAGCTCCTCCAGAGAGCCTCCTCGACGCTCGATCCTCGTCCTCGAAGTGCATTTAGAGAAATGAGATGTCCTTCAACATGGCGAGCTAAAATTCATTTCCGGGTCACTACCGGAGGACCGAGGAGTCGAGGAGTCGAGGAGGGGGATTTGATGAAATGAGAAAGGGCCCAAGTAACATATTTAATTAAATACATAAACCTGCTGCCTGGAGTCCATTTCCCATTATCTTTTAGGAAGTTAAAAACTAAATTAATCCCCAAACTCCTTTCTTATCTTTTATATTTATACTGAACACCTTTGCCTTCAGTTAAAATATTTCCTTATACATTTCTATAGGCTAATGTTCAGCCGATCAAGTGACTGACCTCGTGATTGATTGGACGACAAAACAGATGGGATGACTTTCTCCGTCTTCTTCTTGAGACGGCGTCCATCTCAGGAGGAACCGTCCTGCTCCTAATGAACTCTTGTTCGTGTTGTGCGGCCCGCTGAACAGCAGCTCAAGCGTCCTTTAAAAGACAGAAGAAGAGTTAAATGTTATCAATTCTAATTCTAGAGCATTATTGAAGCAACAAAACATGTTTTTTATTAGTAACGACCAAAGTTGCTCTCCCTGTGTGTTTGGTAATCCAAGTTCCTGACTGAACTTTATTTTTACTGCAGTTTTTCATTTCTTCTTTGCAGTTGTTCTATGGTAAGCTGATTTTACATTAAGTGGTCGAACCAGTATATGCCTTTTAAAAGTCTGAGCTTGTAAAACTACTGAGACAACATGGTGCTTATGCACAATGTACTCTAGGGCCCTGGATGCATTACCCACTGTGTGTAGTAATAGTTGGTTCAGTTAAACTTATACTCTTGTCAAACCTGTCTTGGGCATTTAAATTCCACAAGACGACATATCAGATTCGTTGTGCACCCTGAAAATCTTTAGAGAATGATTACAATTTGTCCCCGCCCTATTGACTGTGGCTAAAAGTATTTTTCATCCAACCAGAGAATGTCCTATGTCATTAACCTTTGGTATTTTGTTATGTAAGTTCTTTACATTTAGTTGTATGTTAAACTTACCTGGAGACATTAGCCTCTGCATTGACGCTGATAGAAAGGGTCTGATTGACAGGGGCGTACAGTTGAGCTTTGTTGGCTGGAGTTGGTGTCAGGAACCTGGGCAGATAGAGTCCCTCTGTGCAGGAGGGCACTGCGGGGTCCACTGGAAAAATAAAGAAACGTTTTTAAGGACGGCAATACCTTTAGGGTCGTCTATGCATCAGTTGTTCCGACACTTTAAAATATCTTGCATACTGTTTGATTGCCATAACCTTTTGTCAAATCTAGACCCATTTGAACTCTTTAAGAACTGATTCCTTTTTTTGTTAAAAGCATAAGCATACGTATCTGTTAGGATTTGTCTGTGTTTGTATTTTGGTGTCCTTTTCTATCTTTGGGTTTCCTATTTTGTAAAGTGTTCACCCCCGTTTCTGCCTGTTTGCTTTCTGTCTGTTTCCCTCTCTGATTACCCAATTGTGTTCACCTGGTACCTATGTGTTTTCTCCTCCCTCCTCACCTGTCTCGTGTTTATGTGATTAGTCCTGGGTGTATTTAAGTTCTGGGTTTTCTGTCTCTCTTTGTCGGGTTGTCTTGTGTTTTGACGTGGGGTCTTCGGTGAGTGTTCTGTTCTGTCTTTGTGAAGAGTTTAGCTTGAAATAAAGGAGTTATTTTTGACACTTTAAATCTGCATTTGGGTCCTGCTTCCTACACACACCGTAACAGTATCCGTCGCTAGTATAGCTGAGGAATCATCCAATCGATCATGTTCGTCATGACTTTGACACATGTACTCAAATAACTGATGATCAACAAGCCCATGATAAATAACTTCAGGCAAAATAATAACACATCTTACCTCTTACAGCAAACTGGACAGGTATTTTGCTGATAGCACTGTTGACTGTCAGCCCTCCGTTTTGAGTCAGAGAGATGGTCTGCCTGGGAAAGTCCTCCATCACCATCTGGACAGTGTACGGACCTTCGTTTGCGCTGCTGGTGGGGCTGAAGGACAGAATACAGGACTGAAAGAGGACGAAAGGGGACAAGAGGTAAACAAAAGTAATGAAATGCCATTTATTTTACAACGTCATCTTCAAGCATCAGTGACTGTTGCTACTCACTTCTGAGAGGCTGAGAACAGACGGCGTAGTGCAGTCGAAACACTCTGACAGGGAGGAGTTTGCGTATCTGCATCTGACCTCATCTCCATCCGGATCAAAGTCCAGCAGGTGGAAATCTCTCCGACAGTTTGAAGGAACTCTGACGGAGAGAAAACAATATGTGAAGCACGAGCCATGCAGCCAACCGATCTGCTGTTGCTCGATGTTGTCTAGACAGAGTTAACTATTAAATGTCAAAAGACAATGAGGTGATTGTCATTTGGTAGGAAATGGATATTGCATGCAATCTGACCCGCTTGTTGCTCACTGTTAGCTCCAGGAAACCTTTTTTTTTATTTAAGCGTGAATCTGAAGTTAAAACCGAGATAAACCAAATTTACACACAATGTGACGCTTTTTCTTCTTTTAAAAGGATGTGTTGTGGCATGAAATGGTAGAACTGCTGACAAATAGATGGACAAAGAAACCGTGAGGGGGGTCACCTCAAGGCTGGCAGGATTATGGTCTGGGGCGATGTGTTGGCTTGTCCGATGTCCGACCTGTTCCTCAGCTCCACTCCAGTCACAGCTCTCCAAAACATGATGCCATTGTTATTATTTATCCAGGCAAAGCCAGTCAACCTTCATGAGAAAGACAAGTTTTTACATGCTGCACAGAACCTGGCACATGTGTACCCATGACTTGCATAAGCGTTCCTGTAACTTGGAAACTATTCTAATATTAAATATGTTTTAAAATCATTATGACCAGAGCAAAATAAATGATTGGAACAATATTGTTATGACACCAAAAGCTTTACCTTGGATTAGATTTCATTTAGCTGACACTTTTATTCAAAGCGATTTACAAAAATGTACAAAAACCTAAATATGGTGGTGGTTTCTTTCCTTGATGTCTTACTGTTTTACCACCTTTACAACATGCGTTGGCAACGCTAATTTTCAATATTGTCAAGCCAATAAAGCAGTTTGAATTTGTATAAACCACCACCAATTCAATTGATTTATTAATCAACCTTCATTTTCAGTTTTTGCAATTACCATACTTTTCTTTAAAGGTCTTCAAACATTTTAATTGTGATTGTTTTACCCTTTTAAAAGGTTAAGTTTAGTGGAACTCACTCTAATTGGAACTGAGAGTTGATGGGAACCCGCCGAGTCATGATTCCCTCTCTTTGACACCACTCTCCACTGCTCTCCTGGTCCACCACGTTTAGCACCAGAGAAGTCTGAGTCCCGCAATTTAGAGAAGGGCATTGCCAGAGGTCTCTCGTAGAACAATCGTGGAAGCTCAGCTTATAGCGAAGGACAACCTGTAGTTATTACAGTGGCCGAGTGTTATTCCAGGGAAAGAGGACATAAAGGTTTGGAAAATAAGACTACAAATCTTGTTTTTTTAGATAACATGAATGTCATCACATGGTCCAGGTTCCATACAGAGACAACAAGCACCTCATTCAAAGGTAATACAACAAATATCCTTGCGTATCCATCTAATTTTCTAAGAATAACATTTTCCAAAATTGCTGTTTTCACTTTTTCAGCTATTATTCATTCACAAACAGTTAGTTATGTGAAGTTATTCTTGTATGTATTGTCACATTTCAACAGATAAATATTGAATTAAAAGAAAACTTTACGTACCGTGAGAGATCCATCTGCATTAGTGTTTTTTGGGTAATAAGTCATTACTGTCCCGTAAAAATGTGTCGACTGGGCGCCGCAGACCAGCAGTAGCAGCATCAGAGAGACACACATACTAAAGGTATTACTCTACCACACAATGAGAGTAAATGACTACCAAGACTAAAGCATGTACTTAAATAGTAGAACACAAACCAGGAATCTGGTTCTGAGTAAATGTCCTTATGACAGGAAGATCAGAAGCTTGTAAAACCTGTTGTGAGTTTTTGTGGTTAGGGTCCAGTGGGTGTATTGTGGTTCAGTCAGACAACTCATGTGTTTCTTTAAAGGTCCCATGGCATGGCCATTTCCACTGATCATAATTCCATTGTTGAGGTATACTAGAATAGATTTACATTGTTTAATGTTCCAAACTCACATTGGTTTCTCATCCAGCATCTCTGTATAGTATGTGTATTCAGCAGTATTCACTCTCTCCACTAAACTCCTCGTTGCTAAACATATTTCTCCCGCATTTCTCCCGATTTCTGACAAAATCAGATTTACTCAGGACTGTTTCTACTCGGACTTTAATACCATTTGCTACCATTGTTTGGTTTCCATGGTAGGCAAGGCAAGTTTATTTATAGAGCACTTTTCAACGCAAGGCAATTCAAAGTGCTTTACAAAAAAAAATGTAAAAAATTGAAAGACATTAAGCATTAAAAAAGAAAAGCTAATAAAATAAACATTAAGGAAAAATACATGGATAAAAGTTACAGTGCAGTTTAAGATATGAATAGTTCAATTAAAAGCAGCAGCAAAAAGAAAAGTCTTCAGTCTGGATTTAAAAGTAGTCAGAGTTGCAGCGGACCTGCAGGTTTCTGGGAGTTTAGTTCCAGATATTTGGAGCATAATAACTGAACGCTGCTTCTCCATGTTTAGTTCTGACTCTGGGGACAGGAAGCTGACCAGTCCCTGAAGACCTGAGAGATCTGGATGGTTCATCATTTAGCAGGAGGTCAGAAATGTATTTTGGGCCTAAACCATTCAGTGCTTTATAAACCAGCAGCAGTATTTTGAAATCTATTCTTTGACACACAGGAAGCCAGTGTAAAGACTTCAGAACAGGAGTGATGTGATCCACTTTCTTAGTGTCAGTGAGGACTCGAGCAGCGGCGTGCTGAATCAGCTGCAGCTTCCTAATAGATGTTTTAGTGAGACCTGTGAAGACACCATTGCAGTAGTCGAGTCTACTGAAGATAAAGGCATGGACAAGTTTCTCCAGATCCTGCTGTGACATTAGTCTTTTAATCCTAGATATGTTCTTTAGGTGATAGTAGGCTGATTTAGTAACTGTTTCAATGTGACTGTTGAAACTCAGGTCAGAGTCCATGACTACACCTAGATTTCTGGCTTTATCTGTTGGTTTGAACATTGCAGACTGAAGCTCAGCGCTAACTTTTAAACGTTCTGCCTTGGCTCCAAAAACCATTACCTCAGTTTTATCTTTGGTTAATTGGAGAAAGTTCTGACACATCCAGTCATTGATTTGTTCAATGCACTTACTCAGTGTTTGAATTGGAGCATAGTCTCCTGGTGAAATTGTTACGTACATTTGTGTGTCATCTGCATAGCTATGGTAACTTATTTTGTTGTTCTTCATTATCTGAGCCAGTGGTAGCATGTAGATGTTAAAGAGAAGAGGCCCCAAGATGGAGCCTTGAGGAACCCCACATGTCATATTTGTCAACTCATATGTGTATTTACCTATAGAAACAAAGTTTTTTCTATCCTTTAAGTAGGTTTTAAACCAATTTAGAACTGTTTCCGAAAGTCGGTAGCGCGTCTCTTTAGCAGCGTGCGCAACTGACAGTCTGAGAGGGTGAGGAAGAGAGTCACAGTAAACTGAACAAGAATCGACAACTCTACCCTCTGCTAACTCCTTTCCTTATGCTACAGGCCTCAAGACAGTGCACTAACAACTACAATAAGCATGTTAATGTTAAGCTAATACAGCTCCGGTGATTCACTAGCCCCCCCCCGTGTGGTTTTGAAATGCTCCCGGTTTCTGAGGTCTCAAGGTGGGCAAGTATGACTTTTTACATATGTATTAACAGGTGAACTTCATATATATATAAGGGCAGGCCCTGTATTCTTTACTGTCGGGTCACTTATTACAGGTTCAGCGAGCTGCACGAGACTGACGGGCTGTCAGGAGAGGGAGAGGAAAAGAGAGCACCCCGTTTATTGTTCCCATTTTATTATCCAGGATGACTGTAAACTTTTGAAAAAAGTAGTTAATCTACTATTAGTAGTTTGTTTAAATGCATTATTTATGTTGTTTTTTTCATTAACATAAAATAAATCTCATGTATCCCATGCAGTACTGCAACGTACCCCTAGGGGTCCGCGTACCCCCATTTGAGAACCACTGGCCTAGATGTCAAGGGAGGTGGTGAAGTGATCATTATTTATTGAGCAGTATACTCTTTCACATTGAATAATAACAAGTCATACTGAATGTAAATACAACTGACTCTAAAGTAAGTCCCAGTCGGTGACATTGGACATGTTGATGACTCAAAGTCCCAAGCAGTAGGTAGAATATTAGCTAGTCTGTAATGTGCACAGAAAATAAATAGTTTACTGAATACTGGAATGGAAATGGCCTATAAGCACTCAGTAAAACATAAACACACACAAAAAGCTTCTGAATGATAAGAAGTATAATTAAAACATAATGCACATTACCATTTTGAGAGAGAGTACAGAAGTTAAAGAACTCTGAGGCTCCAGTAAAACACACTGACTGTGTCTCTACATGGACATCATGGTGTTTACATGAGCACAGAGAGATCGGGTTATTCATGTTCCCTGTTTACGTGATAAATACTAGTCACCTGGCATTTCGATGCCTTTTCTCATCTTAACTATTCAGTATTTGTATCTCTATCATGACATAAAGACGAAACTCCTCTCCAGAAGTGAGACGCTTTTGCCGCCATCACTGTTAACTGATTAACTGCTACCAGCTGATGACTTACTTTTCCTCTTCTTTGAAACAAATGTTCTGTCCATGTTGTCTGGGGGAGAAAACATATCAAACCAAGAGATCGTCAGCTTTGATTTTCGCTGTATTAACCATTTCCTGAACACTTGGTGTGTGTGCCTTACCTCCGCTACCGGCATCGCTTCATACAACAGATCGAGCGGTCCAACTACGACAACACTCCTTGAACATGCGCGCGCTATGGGAGAATCTGCCTTGGTGCAAAGCAGCAGTGAAAACATGGTATGGAGTTTCATTGATTTGGGCTTTCTCTCAAGAAGCAAGTGGAATGGATTTGATAGTGAAGCACTGACACAGCGCTCTACAGAGTGCGGCGAGTGGAGAGACCGATTCACGGACTTTCCACATGGTAAAAGTGGGGGGGATCTAAACTAATCATTTGAAAAAGTGGGGGGGACTTGTCCCACCCTCATATAATGGCTGCGACGCCCATGTATTTACACCATAACGGTGCACAGCTAATATAAAAGGACTTGTAGTTTTTCAAGATATTACTGATTTGAATTGAATTGAATTTTGAATGTAAATACTGAGTCTGAAATAGTATAGCAATATGCTGTAAAATTATGTCAAACCATGAATAAAACTACACATCTTCAGATGTTGTACATACATAAGTGTCCTACACTAATAATACAAAGTTATTATGGCTGTGTGTACCTTGTGTGCACCGCCTAGTGGTTAAAGCATGTTATTGAATTATTGTTTTTATGTGTTATATTTGATTAAAAAAATATTTTAGAGTACACATACTTTCATAGGGGGAAAGTAGAAGGTCTGTGATAGAAATATAGAATATAAAAAATCAAGAAGATACTATAAGTGATCTCTACAATAAAACAGTTTAGTGCAGGATGTACAAAGATATTAATAGGATAGCAAAACAGAAAAACTAATTAACCTTTATTTAAACATTAAATAACAGATTAAGGTCTTCTTTTAAATAAGAAAAAAAACGTTGGGGGTATCTATCTACAGATAAAGATTAAGCCTGACAACGTACTTAACGTCTAATATATTGCTTTCCTGCAATGTTAACGATGTTGAAGCACTTATTTTAACTGATATTATACACATTAATTATACTCTTATGTATGTAGATAGAATAAGAAATGTGCAGAATATGACAGTTTAATGGTGGAGGTACACACATATTGATAGATGTCTTGTAATGCGCTGTTGAGGAACCTGCGACCCAAGTGTTTCATTCATTGCATAACTACACCGTAGTTGTGTAAATTATATGTCAATAAACCTTAGAACATCTTGAAATCTTGAAAGGGATTTGGAAAATAGCCATAATATACAGTCTTTAATGAACTATTAGTCGAGAATAACGAGTAATGAATATACTTTATTACTCGTTTCCATTCATGTCAATTGCAGATACATGTTTAGTCTTCTCAAGCACCAACTATCAAATATTTCTCCTGATTGTTGGCACTTGACAATCACCTTACCTGAATTTTACTCAGGTGTAACTAAAGTCTGATTTAAGGGTTGTTTATATTTCACATCATTAATCAGAATCTGCAAAGTAGAGGTAGAGACGTCACCTATATTTTGTAAACGTAGGGCATGGTAACACGACTTTTAGTATTTTTCTTAAATAACCTAGGTTAGAAATGGGGTTAACAATTTAAGAGGAGATCTTATGCTCAATTTCAGGTGTATATCAGTATGTAGTGTCTCTACTTTAAAGAGTCCTCTCCTGCTGATGTTCAGGTGTATATCAGTATGTAGTGTCTCTACTTTAAAGAGTCCTCTCCTGCTGATGTTCAGGTGTATATCAGTATGTAGAGTCTCTACTTTAAAGAGTCCTCTCCTGCTGATGTTCAGGTGTATATCAGTATGTAGTGTCTCTACTTTAAAGAGTCCTCTCCTGCTGATGTTCAGGTGTATATCAGTATGTAGTGTCTCTACTTTAAAGAGTCCTCTCCTGCTGATCTCCAGGTGTATATCAGTATGTAGTGTCTCTACTTTAAAGAGTCCTCTCCTGCTGATGTTCAGGTGTATATCAGTATGTAGTATCTCTACTTTAAAGAGTCCTCTCCTGCTGATGTTCAGGTGAATATCAGTATGTAGTGTCTCTACTTTAAAGAGTCCTCTCCTGCTGATGTTCAGGTGTATATCAGTATGTAGTGTCTCTACTTTAAAGAGTCCTCTCCTGCTGATGTTTAGGTGTATATCAGTGTGTAGTGTCTCTACTTTAAAGAGTCCTCTCCTGCTGATGTTCATGTGTATATCAGTGTGTAGTGTCTCTTCTTTAAAGAGTCCTCTGTTGCTGATGTTCAGGTGTATATCAGTATGTGGTGTCTCTTCTTTAAAGAGTCCTCTCCTACTGATGTTCAGGTGTATATCAGTATGTAGTGTCTCTATTTTAAAGAGTCCTCTCCTGCTGAAAACCGCTTAGAGATGTCCCGCCCCTTGACCTATCACGTACAATGTGTCAGATCACTAGCATATAGAAGTGTGAGTGTTACATAGTGATGTCACTATGATCTGGAAGTAAACAAAGGAGTCCAATGGAGGCATTTGTTCTTTAATTGTTTTCTCACTTAATTGATGCAGTTTTTTTCTGTTTGAGGTCATTCTGTACATTAGAATGATCTCATAGTGAAACACAATACAGTTAAGAAACATATATACATATATGTATACAATGGAATAGAAATATGCTACTTTCACTCTCATAAAACTATAATAAACTATAATATAATATATTCACAGCTGGTTTGCATCCACCCGGCACTTAGATTTGGCTGCGAAGGATTTTAATATCTGTAATGAATTCGATTTCCTTAGATTGTCTCACAGGTCTCAGAAATATAAAAAAATATATAAAAAACATGTTTATGAAGTGTTTGCTCAAAATACCGAACAGATCATTCTAGCCACGCCTCGTATCCCTCTGTTTCACTTCCTGTTTCAAAAGTGCTGATTTGGGGATAAAGCTTTAAAGAGGAGGGGGTCTGAGCTCATGCGGGACCCGGCAGCTACCGTCTAAACTAAATGCTGTCGTGATGAAACTCCATATCATGGATTATCAAGGCTCTGAAACAGTCTGGAGCTCAAAGGCTTTCTCTCTTGCCGGTTACACCACTAGGTGAGTTCCTTTCTACTTCCTGCTTCTTCACACACATGCTCTCCAGCACAGGTTAGCTCTGAGTGTTAGCGATGCTAATGTAAACACCGACCATATTACATCCAAAGCAGTCGGGCATTGTTTCTGATAGCAACGTTTCTGATTGGGCCGTGGGTCCACATTTCAGATGTTACGTCATATCGGACGCAAATCTGGATCAGCTCCGTTGTTCTAACAACGTTAAGTAACCAGTTATAACCACTAACAAGTTAGTGGTTATAACTGGTGTAGTTTTACTGCTGGTCGAAGTCAGTGGGGTAGTTGTTGAGGGAACTGTAGTTGTAGTTAGGGCTGTTGTTGTAGGGATGGTAGTTGAAAGTCTGTTATTGGTTGAGGGAATTGTAGTTGTTATGGTTGCTGTAGTTGCCGTAGGGATGGTCGTTATGGAATGAGTAGTGGTTATAACTGGTGGAGTTGTACTGCCGGTCGAAGTCGGTGGGGTAGTTGTTGAGGGAACTGTAGTTGTTCTGGTTGCTGTAGTTGCCGTAGGGATGGTTGTTATGGAATGAGTAGTGGTTGTAACTGGTGAGGTTGTTGTGCTAGTTGTAGTTATTGGAGGAATTGTAGTCATCCTTTCTGTGGTTGTTGTGGGAATAGTTCTTGTGGTCAGTGGTGTAAATATTGTGGATTGAGCAGTTGTTGTTGTTGTTGTTGTTGTTGTTGTTGTTGTTGCTGGTGTGATTATTGTAGTCATGGTTGTTGTTTGTGCAGTTGAGGTATTTGGTGTACTTATGGTTGCTGTGGTCTGTGGAGTAGTTGTTGAGGGAGTTGTAGTGGGAGCGATTGTGGTAGTCGTTGTAGGGATGCTTGTTGTGGTGGTCAGTGGAGTAGTTGTTGTAGTTTGTGTGGTTGTTGGAGTAACTGTTGAGGGAACTAAAGTTGTAGTTTCACCCGTTGTTGTTGTTGTTGTTGTTGTTGTTGTTGTTGTTGTTGTTGTTAGTGGAGTAGTTGTTGTGAAATGAGTACTGTTTCTAACTGGTGTAGATGTTGTTCTGGTTGTAGTTAGCTGAGTAGTTGTCAATGGAACTGTGGTTGTAGTTTGTGTGGTTGTTGTATTTGGTGTAGGGGTGGTTGTTGTAATTAATGTGGTAGTTGTTGATGTTGGGGTGATTGTTGTGGTTACCGGTGTGGTTGTTGAGGGAATTGTGGTTGTATTTTGTGTTGTTGTTGTATTTGGTGTAGGGGTGGTTGTTGTGGTTGGTGGTGTAGTTGTTGAGGGAATTGTGGTTGTATTTTGTGTTGTGGTTGTATTCTGTGTTGTTGTTGTTGTTGTTGTTGTTGTTGTTGTATTTGGTGTAGGTGTTGTCGTTGTAATTAATGTGGTAGTTGTTGTTGGGATGGTTGTTGTGGTTAGTGGTGTAGTTGTTGATGGAATTGTGGTTGTATTTTGTGTTGTTGTTGTATTTGGTGTAGGGGTGGTTGTTGTAGTTAATGTGGTAGTTGTTGATGTTGGGATGGTTGTTGTGGTTACTGGTGTAGTTGTTGAGGGAATTGTGGTTGTAGTTTGTGTTGTTGTTGTATTTGGTGTAGGGGTCGTTGTTGTAATCAATGTGGTAGTTGTTGATGTTGGGGTGGTTGTTGTAGTTAGTGGTGTAGTTGTTGAGGGAATTGTGGTTGAATGTTGTGTTGTTGTTGGTGTTGTTGTTGTTGTTGTTGGTGTAGTGATAGTGCTTGTAGCTACTGGTGTTGTTGTTGATGGAACAGCTGTGCTTATTGTTGGCTCTGTAAGGTGGAATGGAGAATACAAGAAAGATTACCAAAGAAAATAGAAATGGAAGTTAAAAGTAGAAGCTAAGACGGTTTGACTCACCATTTCCAACAGTCACAATGACACATCGGAGCTCAGACTGATACTTGGTGGTTGAACTGTGGAAACATATCAATACGTTAAGTCATTTACAAAATGGTGACACAATTCTTTAGCACCTTGGCCCTTTCTCATTTCTCTAACTCCCCTCCTCGACTCCCCTCCTCGACTCCTATCCTCGATACTTAGTCCCGCCCACAGGAGATGCGAGCGGAGGAGCAGAGGAGGGGAACCGAGGAGAGAGGAGGGGAAGCAGCAGGCGGTTAGAGAAATGAGAACTCCTCTCCTCTGAGCGGTCATTTTAAAGAGACGGCCATTAATGATGACAGGAGGCACAGCAGCCCTCTGTCTGACGGACAGATGTGTTCATGACCACTTCTATATTTACTTTGATTCATTCACAGTGCGGTATAATGAGACAATAACAGGCTACAGATGTGGACACACACACACACACACACACGCACACATATATATATATATATATATATGTATATATTTATATAAATATATACAATTTCAGAATCAAACAGAGCACTCTCATAATAACGTAACACTATCAGAGACTGGATATATCCCCCCCCCCTCTGGTCGCTACAATGAGGTACGCAAGTACCAGTGTCTTGAAGTGGATTCTAGCAGTTACTTAGGAAGGTTGAAGACCAGACGAGCTGCTGCATTCTGGATGAGCTGCAGAGGTCGGATGACACATGCAGGTAGACCAGCCAGGAGGGAGTTGCAGTAGTCTAGGCGTGAGGTGACGAGAGCCTGGACCAGAACCTGCGTGGCTTTCTGGGTCAGCTGGGGACACATCCTCCTGATGTCGTAAAGCGTGTATCTGCAGCAGCGGGTTGTAGCAGCGATGTTTGCAGTGAAGGACAGGTTGTTATCTAGGGTCACACCCAGATTCCTTGCTGTCTGAGTCGGGGAAACAACAGAGGGGCCGATGTTGATGGTCAGGTCAAGAGTGGGACAATCTTTTCCCGGAAGGAAAAGCAGTTCAGTCTTGTCAAGTTTGAGCTTGAGGTGATGAGCGGACATCCTCTGAGAGATGTCAGCTAGACAAGCAGAGATGCGTGCGACGACCTGGGTCTCTGAGCGGGTAAAGGACATAATTAATTGGGTGTCGTCAGCGTAGCAGTGGTATGAAAAACCATGCGGGCTAATGACTGATCCGAGAGAGTTTGTGTACAGGGAGAAGAGGAGGGGACCAAGAACAGAGCCCTGAGGGACCCCTGTAGTTAATTGACAAGGGTCGGACTCGGACCCTCTCCAAGTTACCCTGTAGGTGCGGTCTTTGAGGTATGAGGTGAGGAGGGAAAGTGCAGAGCCTGAAAGTCCAAGTTCTTGGAGAGTGCGAAGGAGGATCTAATGGTTCACCGTGTCGAATGCAGCAGACCGGTACAAACAGGATGATGACAGAGGAGAGGGATGCTGCTTTGGCAGTGTGCAGTTCCTCAGTGACAGCAATGAGAGCAGTTTCTATGGAGTGACCTGCCTTAAAACCAGACTGGTGCGGATCCAGAAGGTTGTTCTGATGGAGATAGCAAGAGAGGTGTCTAAAGACAGCGCGTTCAAGTGTTTTAGACAGAGCGGGAGTACAGACAGCCTGTAGTTTATAACATCAGACGGGTTGAGAGTCGGTTTCTTTAGGAGAGGGTTTACTCTTGCCTCCTTGAGACTGTTTGGAAAGTGACCAGAAGTTAGAGAAGTGTTGATGAAATGGGTGAGAAACGGTAGAATATCAGAAGCGATAGTCTGAAGGAGGTTTGCATGCGCGCTATGTGAGAATCTGCCTTGGTACAAAGCAGCAGTGAAAACATGGTACAGAGTTTCATTGATTTGGGCATTCTCTCAATAAGCAAGTGGAATGGATTTGATAGTGAAGCACTGACACAGCGCTCTCCAAAGTGCGGCGAGTGGACAGACCGATTCACGGACTTTCCACATGGTAAAAGTGGGGGGGTCTAAACGAATCATTTCAAAAAGTGTGGTGAACTTGTCCCCCCCTCATATAATGGCTGCGACGCCTATGCCTGTTATACTGAGTGATATATATTATACAAACTGCTCTGCTTTCTGCACGGACCTCACAGCTGTTCTCTCTGTAAACATTGCGTCGCGATGAAAGCAGTTAATAAAATAATATCCAGGGGATGCATGCAGAGCTGTGATTGGCTGAGATATGTGTGTCACGACTCTTTGAAACATCTCTGTTCCCGGAAATGCATCCACGAAGGAGCCGTGGAGGACCCATCAGTGTATCCTCGGTTATAGCTCCTCCAGAGAGCCTCCTCGACGCTCGATCCTCGTCCTCGAAGTGCATTTAGAGAAATGAGATGTCCTTCAACATGGCGAGCTAAAATTCATTTCCGGGTCACTACCGGAGGACCGAGGAGTCGAGGAGGGGGGATTTGATGAAATGAGAAAGGGCCCAAGTAACATATTTAATTAAATACATAAACCTGCTGCCTGGAGTCCATTTCCCATTATCTTTTAGGAAGTTAAAAACTAAATTAATCCCCAAACTCCTTTCTTATCTTTTATATTTATACTGAACACCTTTGCCTTCAGTTAAAATATTTCCTTATACATTTCTATAGGCTAATGTTCAGCCGATCAAGTGACTGACCTCGTGATTGATTGGACGACAAAACAGATGGGATGACTTTCTCCGTCTTCTTCTTGAGACGGCGTCCATCTCAGGAGGAACCGTCCTGCTCCTAATGAACTCTTGTTCGTGTTGTGCGGCCCGCTGAACAGCAGCTCAAGCGTCCTTTAAAAGACAGAAGAAGAGTTAAATGTTATCAATTCTAATTCTAGAGCATTATTGAAGCAACAAAACATGTTTTTTATTAGTAACGACCAAAGTTGCTCTCCCTGTGTGTTTGGTAATCCAAGTTCCTGACTGAACTTTATTTTAACTGCAGTTTTTCATTTCTTCTTTGCAGTTGTTCTATGGTAAGCTGATTTTACATTAAGTGGTCGAACCAGTATATGCCTTTTAAAAGTCTGAGCTTGTAAAACTACTGAGACAACATGGTGCTTATGCACAATGTACTCTAGGGCCCTGAATGCATTACCCACTGTGTGTAGTAATAGTTGGTTCAGTTAAACTTATACTCTTGTCAAACCTGTATTGGGCATTTAAATTCCACAAGACGACATATCAGATTCGTTGTGCACCTGAAAATCTTTAGAGAATGATTACAATTTGTCCCCGCCCTATTGACTGTGGCTAAAAGTATTTTTCATCCAACCAGAGAATGTCCTATGTCATTAACCTTTGGTATTTTGTTATGTAAGTTCTTTACATTTAGTTGTATGTTAAACTTACCTGGAGACATTAGCCTCTGCATTGACGCTGATAGAAAGGGTCTGATTGACAGGGGCGTACAGTTGAGCTTTGTTGGCTGGAGTTGGTGTCAGGAACCTGGGCAGATAGAGTCCCTCTGTGCAGGAGGGCACTGCGGGGTCCACTGGAAAAATAAAGAAACGTTTTTAAGGACGGCAATACCTTTAGGGTCGTCTATGCATCAGTTGTTCCGACACTTTAAAATATCTTGCATACTGTTTGATTGCCATAACCTTTTGTCAAATCTAGACCCATTTGAACTCTTTAAGAACTGATTCCTTTTTTTGTTAAAAGCATAAGCATACCGTATCCATCGCTAGCTAGCTGAGGAATCATCCAATCGATCATGTTCGTCGACTTTGACAATTTACTCTCAAATAACTGATGATCAACAAGCCCCATGATAAATAACTTCAAGGCAAGGAAAGGCAATTCAAAGTGCTTTACAACACAAAAAAAAAGAAAAGAAAGAAAGACATTAAGAAAATGGCATTTAAAATCAGTCATTAAAAAGAAAAGCTAATAAAATAAACATTAAAAGGAAAAATACATGGATAAAAGTTACAGTGCAGTCTAAGATGTGAATATTTCAATTAAAAGCAGCGACAAAAAGAAAAGTCTTCAGCCTGGATTTAAAAGTAGTCAGAGTTGCAGCGGACCTGCAGGTTTCTGGGAGTTAGTTCCAGATATTTGGAGTATAATAACTGAACGCTGCTTCTCCAGGTTTAGTTCTGACTCTGGGGACAGAAAGCTGACCAGTCCCTGAAGACCTGAGAGATCTGGATGGTTCATCATTTAGCAGGAGGTCAGAAATGTATTTTGGGCCTAAACCATTCAGTGCTTTATAAACCAGCAGCAGTATTTTTGAAATATATTCTTTGACACACAGGAAGCCAGTGTAAAGACTTCAGAACAGGAGTGATGTGATCCACTTTCTTAGTGTCAGTGAGGACTCGAGCAGCGGCGTTCTGAATCAGCTGCAGCTTTCCAATAGATGTTTTAGTGAGACCTGTGAAGACACCTTTGCAGTAGTCGAGTCTACTGAAGATAAAAGCATGGACAAGTTTCTCCAGATCCTGCTGTGACATTAGTCTTTTAATCCTAGAAATATTCTTCAGGTGATAGTAGGCTGATTTAGTAACTGTTTTAATGTGACTGTTGAAACTCGGGTCAGAGTCCATGACTACACCTAGATTTCTGTTTTTATCTGTTATTTTGAACATTGCAGACTGAAGCTCAGCGCTAATTTTTATACGTTCTGCCTTGGCTCCAAAAACCATTACTTCAGTTTTATCTTTGTTTAATTGGAGAAAGTTCTGACACATCCAGTCATTGATTTGTTCAATGCACTTACTCAGTGTTTGAATTGGAGCATAGTCTCCTGGTGAAATGGTTACGTACATTTGTGTGTCATCTGCATAGCTATGGTAACTTATTTTGTTGTTTTTCATTATCTGAGCCAGTGGTAGCATGTAGATATTAAAGAGAAGAAGCCCCGAGATGGAGCCTTGAGGTACCCCACATTTCATATTTTTCAACTCAGATGTGTATTTACCTATAGAAACAAAGTTGTTTCTGTCCTTTAAGTAGGATTCAAACCAATTTAGAGCTGTTTCCGAAAGTCCCACCCAGTTTTCCAGTCGGTCTAGTAATATGTTGTGGTCAACAGTTTCAAACGCAGGCAAAATAATAACACATCTTACCTCTTACAGCAAACTGGACAGGTATTTTGCTGATAGCACTGTTGACTGTCAGCCCTCCGTTTTGAGTCAGAGAGATGGTCTGCCTGGGAAAGTCCTCCATCACCATCTGGACAGTGTACGGACCTTCGTTTGCGCTGCTGGTGGGGCTGAAGGACAGAATACAGGACTGAAAGAGGACGAAAGGGGACAAGAGGTAAACAAAAGTAACGAAATGCCATTTATTTTACAACGTCATCTTCAAGCATCAGTGACTGTTGCTACTCACTTCTGAGAGGCTGAGAACAGACGGCGTAGTGCAGTCGAAAAAACACTCTGACAGGGAGGAGTTTGCGTATCTGCATCTGACCTCATCTCCATCCGGATCAAAGTCCAGCAGGTGGAAATCTCTCCGACAGTTTGAAGGAACTCTGACGGAGAAAAACAATATGTGAAGCACGAGCCATGCAGCCAACCGATCTGCTGTTGCTCAATGTTGTCTAGACAGAGTTAACTATTAAATGTCAAAAGACAATGAGGTGATTGTCATTTGGTAGGAAATGGATATTGCATGCAATCTGACCCGCTTGTTGCTCACTGTTAGCTCCAGGAAACCTTTTTTTTTATTTAAGCGTGAATCTGAAGTTAAAACCGAGATAAACCAAATTTACACACAATGTGACGCTTTTTCTTCTTTTAAAAGGATGTGTTGTGGCATGAAATGGTAGAACTGATGACAAATAGATGGACAAAGAAACCGTGAGGGGGGTCACCTCAAGGCTGGCAGGATTGTGGTCTGGGGCGATGTGTTGGCTTGTCCGATGTCCGACCTATTCCTCAGCTCCACTCCAGTCACAGCTCTCCAAAACATGATGCCATTGTTAATATTTATCAAGGCAAAGCCAGTCAACCTTCATGAGAAAGACAAGTTTTTACATGCTGCACAGAACCTGGCACATGTGTACCCATGACTTGCATAAGCGTTCCTGTAACTTGGAAACTATTCTAAAATTAAATATGTTTTAAAATCATTATGACCAGAGCAAAATAAATGATAGGAACAATATTGTTATGACACCAAAAGCTTTACCTTGGATTAGATTTCATTTAGCTGACACTTTTATTCAAAGCGATTTACAATAATTTACAAAAACCTAAATATTGTGGTGGTTTCTTTCCTTGATGTCTTACTGTTTTACCACCTTTACAACATGCGTTGGCAACGCTAAGTTTCAATATTGTCAAGCCAATAAAGCAGTTTGAATTTGTATAAACCACCACCAATTCAATTGATTTATTAATCAACCTTCATTTTCAGTTTTTGCAATTACCATACTTTTCTTTAAAGGTCTTCAAACATTTTCACTGTGATTGTTTTACCCTTTTAAAAGGTTAAGTTTAGTGGAACTCACTCTAATTGGAACTGAGAGTTGATGGGAACCCGCCGAGTCATGATTCCCTCTCTTTGACACCACTCTCCACTGCTCTCCTGGTCCACCACGTTTAGCACCAGAGAAGTCTGAGTCCCGCAATTTAGAGAAGGGCATTGCCAGAGGTTCTCTCGTAGAACAATCGTGGAAGCTCAGCTTATAGCGAAGGACAACCTGTAGTTATTACAGTGGCCGAGTGTTATTCCAGGGAAAGAGGACATAAAAGGTTTGGAAAATAAGACTACAAATCTTGTTTTTTTAGATAACATGAATGTCATCACATGGTCCAGGTTCCATACAGAGACAACAAGCACCTCATTCAAAGGTAATACAACAAATATCCTTGCGTATCCATCTAATTTTCTAAGAATAACATTTTCCAAAATTGCTGTTTTCACTTTTTCAGCTATTATTCATTCACAAACAGTTAGTTATGTGAAGTTATTCTTGTATGTATTGTCACATTTCAACAGATAAATATTGAATTAAAAGAAAACTTTACGTACCGTGAGAGATCCATCTGCATTAGTGTTTTTTGGGTAATAAGTCATTACTGTCCCGTAAAAATGTGTCGACTGGGCGCCGCAGACCAGCAGTAGCAGCAGCAGAGAGACACACATACTAAAGGTATTACTCTACCACACAATGAGAGTAAATGACTACCAAGACTAAAGCATTTACTTCAAAAGACAGCCCTTTTTCGTCCCTCCCTTCCCCTTTGTGCTTTTTGGATGTTTTCCACTCGGAAGGTCTTTTGAGTGAGTAGTAGAACAACAAACCAGGAAACTGCCGGGTATGAGGAAATGTTTGGTGATAGGGTTTATTCCAAAGAAGAGAAGAGATGAATCTGTCCAAGGACTTCAGAGGAAAAATAGCCTCTTGGATAACTCTGGCACATTTACAGAAATGTTCATTAATGTGCAAATACAAATTAAAATAAATGTACAGATGGGTGAGTCCAGGTAGAACGCAATTGTATGAAACAATTAGACTAGATTGACTTCAAGGGTTTTTATGGTAAAGAAAAAACAAAAAATTCAGACAACACTCGGGGTCCATTAAACCGTCACAGAGTGTGAGGTAAATGAGAAGAATTCAGGGACTGCTCTTTAAATTGCGCTCCTAATAAATAAAGGGAATTGGATCCAGAAAAAAAAAGAAACACTTGGATGCAATTTAATAGAATTTGGACGCACCCTTTGTATTAGTATTGGAATGCGGCCCGACCATAACAATGTCACATTTGGCTCCACGCTACTCTGTGCCATGCTCCGAGTTTATTTGTTGCTCAGTGTTTTTGGATATACCGGCGGTAAACTGTTATTGTTAATGTCATTTGTCGTAAAGTTAAGTGCAGGGTAGTGTGTGGAAACATGGAAAAAGATAAAACATGACACTTGCAAAGATGTTCTTTATGAAATAAAAATATGCAGTTTTATGTTCAGCTCTCAAACAGAAACATGTATCAAAAGAAACAGAACAAGATGCTGCTCTTTCTAAAAACAAAAACAAGATTCCTCTTTCCTCTCATTCCAGTCACTTACAAAGCAATAGAGCCCGCCTTCCCAATTCAAATTGGCCAATCAGGTCACTTGATTAGTTGCGGAAAAAAAAACCTCAATTACTAATTTATTGTCATAATTACATTATTTACTTTCAAATAATACATTTTAACCATACATACTTCATCATCATCATTTGACCAATCACAGTTTAGACCCCGCCCACTCTCAAACCACATATCAAGACTGAAGGAGAACTGAAACTCAGCTCATGGATTTCATGATAGCTTTTCTGTTTGTAATGAACTTCTCTTTCCAAAAAAAATGTTAGCAGACAGTGAGAGAGGAATTTGGATCTTCCTTACACATTTGAAGAGCGGCCCAGAGTCACGTTTGAAAGTGTAGCACCTCTAGTGGTCGTGTAAGAAACAACATGCTCCCGTTGATTGCAAACGCTCCGGAGGGTCGTTTATTCACAAATAACCCTCTCTGGAAAATCCTAAATTGTGGAATAGTTTGTCCATTAAAATGCTTTTTGATTAGATTTCTAGCGAGAGGTGTATATTGTACTTTTATAATCTACGTCCAGTGGATGTGTAGGATCTACAGTTTGATAGATATACGAAGATGATTTGAGGTCTCGCTAGGAGAATGTGTACTGTATGGGGCAGCTTCCATGTAAAGTTAGCGTGGGTGAAAACAGTTTTTCCGGTCTCGAAGTTTTCATTATAAAACCGGAAGTATTCCCCACACTGTCAAATGATTACACAGTGATATCTGCATTACTCATCCACTAAAAAACATCAGTTAATCCTTCTTAATTACACAATATTGATTGGTTTAAATTGTGTACGATGCTTTTGTGTTTTTAACATTCGATTCGGAGAAACCCCTTTTTTTTTGGAGTTTAGACACTAGAGTTTCCGAAGACACTACACTACCCAGAATCCCCAGCTATCGTTTGGGACTACAACATCCGCCTTGCTTTACAAACCCCGTGATTAGCCCTCAAGCTCTGTGATCGGATATTGGAGTGGCAGTGCGACAAGGTTACGCTGAGCGTCAAAGCTCTTTGAAATGGAATGGAACCACGCCAGACTATCCAAAACTGGACTTGGACGGGTCCAGCAGAACTACACATGCTGGCTATTGTGTGTTTCGCAACATGTTCTATGGCACCCCAGCTAGCGGGGAACGTTCTCACAACGTTGGCTAACGTTACCTACAGGTTCTAATAAGGTTTTAAAGAAACGTTTTAATCTGATGTTCAAAGAACCTTTTTAGGACATTTATTTTCTCAAATAATGTTCCTATAAAGTTTAAGTTTCACTCAGACATAACGTTTTAACTGCAACATTCAGAGGATGTTTTCAGGATGTTATTGAGGCCTGAGATGAAAGGACATTTGGACTACCTATGTTTCAAATGTGTTATCTTTTCAATTTGCACACGGCACCTATTGCACGTCTGTCCGTCCTGGGAGAGGGATCCCTCCTCTGCTGCTCTCCCTGAGGTTTCTCCCATGTTCCCTTAAACTGTGGGGTTTCTCTGGAAGTGTGTCCTCAGACCCTCACATCCTACGATGTGAGGGTCTGAGGACAGAGGGTCTAAGGACAGAGGGTCTGAGGACAGAGGGTCTGAGGACAGAGGGTCTGAGGACAGAGGGTCTACGGAGAGAGGGTCTGAGGACAGAGGGTCTAAGGACAGAGGGTGTCGTATCGTCATACTGATATTCTGTACACACTGTGAAGACCACTGAGACAAATGTAACATTTGTGATATTGGACTATAAATAAGCATCGATTGATTGATTGAAAGGGTTTTATAAAATGTTCCTTCAATGTGATATGTTAACGAAGGTGGAACGTTTTACTTCCAACATTCCAAGGATGTGTTTTGGACGTTGTTGGGTAACACATTAAATATGTTGTTTATAAAACGTTTCCTCAATGTTACATGATAACAAATTAAGAACATTCTCCAAGAAGCATTCTGAAAATGGAGGTTATTCTTTTTTTATAAAACTTTCCTGTGATGGTCAACGTCAGATTTATTTCTAGAGCGCTTTAAAAAACAAATGTGTTGCTTTTGTTTGAAAGGATGTTTTAAAAAAAATCTGATATAACCACATTTTCCTTTTGAGAAAACCAAACAAGCACGTAATTCATGATCAGCTGTAAGCAGATATCGCATGTCTGCGGTGGCATGTGTGAGTTCCCAGCTGGACATGTTTGTTACCATTCATTGTTCTAGGAATGTTTTCAGCGGGACGTTTTATTTTGGTTCCCAGAATGTTCTTCTGAAAGGTAGGATAACATTCTCTAAAAACATTCTTAAAATGTTTGATGATAACTTTCTTAAGATGTATGAACGCATTGAGACAATGAATAGGACGTATAAAAACGAATTTGTATGCCAATATTCACTCCCATGCACTTGAGTGAATATTATAGGTGATGCAGTGTTTGTATTTTACACAAATATCGAAAATATCAGAAAATAATCACACTTTTTTCTGACTATGTAGGTTGTGTCTCGTAGGTTGTAACTGTTAGATAACTATCTGGCCGTGTGTGGTTTGTGAGGGCTGCGTAGAAACAGTGTCCGCTGTTTATGCATATTGGATACAAATCGTTATTGCACCCTTTAGATTTGAGACCGACATCTAGAAGAACGGACCGACTATCACTGCCCTTCGCTGAAACCCCTGTTAGTGTTTGTATGTGTTTGTCTGGCCCTTTCTCATTTCTCTAACTCCCCTCCTCGACTCCCCTCTTCGACTCCTATCCTCGAGACTTAGTCCCGCCCACAGGAGATGCGAACGGAGGAGTCGAGGAGGGGAGCCGAGGAGAGAGGAGGGGAAGCAGAAGGCAGTTAGAGAAATGAGAACTCCTCTCCTCTGAGCGGTCATTTTAAAGAGACGTCCATTAATGATGACAGGATGCAGCAGCCCTCTGTCTGATGGACAGATGTGTTCATGATGACTTGTATATTTACTTTTATAAAACGGACAAGTCAAATCAAGCAATCAATCTTAGCTGTGATATACTGAGCGTATACCACGGGTAGAATTGTAAGTTACTTTTCACAACAAGTCAGTATCCCTCCGCGTCTGAGAAAAACAGTATACCGTTGGGCTGAAAAGCAATTTGCTTTTCATACTGGACCAAGAAAGCAGCGGAGAAGTAACGGGGCAGAAACCCTCCTTTTTACGGAGCGGTCCAGACATACACATCAAACGGCAAAACATATTCAGTGTGCAGTTCCTTTGGCATCAGGGCAGGGATATCTCGATACTTTCCAAGGTTTGACATCATGAATTGTGCTACTTTTAAAGCAAGCAACGATGTTTTCAAATCTGTAATCAAAGAGGTCCGCAAAAACACTATCGGCCAATCAGATTGCTTGATTTGACTTGTCAGTTTTATAATCAAGCAATAGCTCACGACAGGCCGTGGTATATGCTCATTATATCACAGCTAAGGGGCGTGGTTCGGCCCGACCCGAAGGGTTGAACCACGCCCCTTAGCTGTGATATAATGAGCATATACCACGGCCTGTCGTGAGCTATTGTTAATTAATTAATTCACAGTGCGGTATAATGAGACAATAACAGGCTAGAGTCGGGATATATATATAAACACACACATATATATTTATATAAATATATACAATTTCAGAATCAAACAAGTATGAGAGCACTCTTAATAACGTAACACTATCAGAGACTAGATATTTTGTAGTTATATTTGATGTAAACATTTAAATATTAAGAGTAGCCTACAAATAGGGGTCAATGATAGAAAGATAGAATAGAAAATATCAAGAAGACACTGTCTCTACTATAAAACAGTTTAGTGCAGGACGTCCAAAGATATTAACAGGAGGATGTGCAAAACAGACAAACTGATAAGGCTGAATTTTACTCAGGTGTAACTAAAGTCTGATTTAAGGGTTGTTTATATTTCACATCAGAATCTGCAAAGTAACAAAAGTAAATGTAAAAATGCCAGGTTAACCTCTGAATTGTAGGAGTAGAACAAAGTAGTACATGCTGCTGTAACACAAACATTTGGGATCAATAAAGTATCTTATCTTATCTTAAGATGATCAATGGCTACTGCCATATTTGCAAAATGTGCGAAACTTCTTTTCCCTCAAAATGTCATTTCCCGAGCGCCACTCTCAAACTTTTTCTTCTCATACTTTTTCTACTAAACAACCTTCATCTGTCACTCAATCACTCGCAATTTGAAGAAGTCACATGTGAAACATATTCTCATTCTGATTGGCTGTTCAGTGGTGCCCGATGACTGTTACGGAGTCATCTCTGGAATCCATCGATCTGATTGATTAACGGAGCAAATTATCAAAATACTACGGAGGGAAGATATTTTCGTTTGGATTACTGGTCTGGGGGAAGCTCACGAGTGTGTGTGTCTGTGTGATGAAAACAAACTGTAACGGACCCTGACGTGTTATCTATGATTACTATACTCTTACATTCATAATTTCAGCCGGAGGGAGGGGGGGCGGCGCTGTGGAAGTGCAGGGTGGCGACTGAGAGCTGTCATCTTCCCTTTACAAGCTTAAAAAATGTATTTATCGTGTGATTTTGGAAATAAAAGTTTCATATTTTGAAAGCCAAGACTTTGTTTATTTAAAAAAAATTGAAAAACACCCGGAAAAAAAAATATTTTCATTTTTTTTATTTTTGTTCTTGGCTCACGATAGGCCCCCGATCTCCGTCGGCCCCTGGCTGACCTGGGCTTCAGCTTCAGCCCAGGTCAGCCCGTGCATTAAGGCGGCCCTGCTTACTAGGGTCTTGCTTGTTTGAAGCCAATATATCAGCTGTTCTTTTTGTCCTTAGTTTGAATCTTTATGGTCTGTTGCACTTATTGTACGTCGCTTTGGATAAAAGCATCAGCTAACAGGGACAAGTGTCCTGACAGCGCAGCGTCATACTTCATTAATGAAAAGTAAACTAATATTAGACAAATATGAACTTTAAACATCCATGACTTAAACATAATAATCCAGGATACAAGCCATCTGCAAGGTGAATACAGAACAACTGGTTAAAAAATAAATAAACTACCGAGTGTTTGAAAGCGTAACAGTTTTATGATATCACTGGTTTCGTCAACTTAATGTGCTGCTTAAAATAATGCTTCTGCATACAGTATGTGACACTGTGAGTGTTGCACGGCCAGATACGGCTCAGCTGATAAGATAGGCTATATTATGATATTATGATGATCTGATTGAATGTGATATGAATGATAAGTGCGACACGTCGGCGTCTTCTCTGCATACAGCAGTTTAAACTGTATTTCCTTTATCCTGTAATATGACTTGATATATTTAAACTCCGCACACTGAGCTCTGATTGGTCAGCAAGCGGTGCTTTCACTGAGTTGATCTCTTTTCTATAGGCGCCGGAGGAGGGCAGCGTCAGGTAAAAAAGTGATTAAGCCTTCCCAAACCTGAGCCTCACGCGCCGCCTATGGATGCACCCTGTTTTAGCATTGGATCACCGCCCTACTGTCAAACGGATCCAATCGAAGACAGATCCCGCCCATCTCCACCAGCGCGCTCACTCATTGGTCGAGTGTGCTGTCAATCACAGCCGTGACTCAGATCCCAGTCATGTGACAGATGTTTTTGTTGAGTAATGTCAATTAAAGCTTCATTTGATCCATACTGTAAGCGCACTATTCAATGTTATAGACCGAAAATGAGTGCCTTTAATGTTGTAAACTGTAATTGATTAATAAAAAATATAATTAAAAAACGGGCCAACTGTCAAACGGTCCAACCCAAAACAGATCCCGCCCAAACCCACCAGCGCGCTCGCTCATTGGTCGAGCGTGCTGTCAATCACCGCCGTGACTCAGATCACAGTCATGTGACAGATGTTTTTGTTCGCTTCCTGCCTTCAGTGTTATCGCCTCATCACGTGGATGTCAAAACCCCTGACTGGCTTGTTAAGGTTGAAATAAGGTTAATTTGTCTCTACCTTGGGATTTCCCCCCCCAGGACTGCTGCTGAGGACGGGATGTCGGACGGGGAACGGTCGCCTCTTCTGTCTGATCAACACGACGGGACCAACGGCTTCTCTACCGGTCAGATTGTTCATGGATATCAGAGAAAAACACAGAGTATGTGTCCGCCGAAACCATTCAGACATATTTAAAGTTGTTATAACATCAACATTCAAGGATTTTATTGTTTAATTCAAGCTGGACAATGTCGACAACTTGCAAACAAGCTTGTAAACAAACGTTAGCTAGTGTCAGTTGTGGCTTGCAAGCTAGCTAGCTATTAGCACTAAATCATTACATTACATTACAATACATTGCATTAAACTGCATTTTGTTTTTTGATAATGAACGTACAGTCACCGATAAAGAGGTTTAGCTCAAAGGGAACTCACTTTAGGTTTTGTTATGAAAGTCTGGCTACGTGTTAAGGCTGTGAACTGAAGCTATTCAGACATTTAAAGTTTTTATAGAAGGAACATACGAGGACTTTTAATGTGTGTATTCAAGCTGCTGAATGTCGACCACTTGAACACCAATGTTAGCTAGCTAGCTGACGTTAGCACTCAGGCATGCATTTACAGTCACAGATAAAGAGGTTTCACTCATGGAAATTCACTTTACGATTTGTTTTTACGGTCTGGAAACCTTTTAAGGCTGCCACAATGTAAGGACATGATCCCTAATAGCCTATACAACCGTTGCTAAGGTGGAAGTATTCATGCCCTTTTACTTAAGTGAAAGTACCTTAAGTAAAGGAGGAGCACACTGAAAATACTCCACTATAAGTAACACTTCTGCATACTAAAGGTTGCTTTAATACAACATTATTAGTATCACTTCATGTAGTAATATTTATATTAAAAATAACATCTTGTGACTGTGTGACTCCCTCTCTTGGATATCAGCATGTGAAGGACACTGCTCAGGGACTAGTCTCTGTATGTGATGACTCCTTCCCTTCTGGAGAGGACCACAGATACGTGGATCCTGAGGTTGAAGCTCAAGCCGTTGACGAGTGATATTTTTCTAACAGCGGCGTTCTCCAACTCGGTGGCACCAGATGAGCCCCCGCCCCCGTACTCCCCTCAGGGCAGCCCGGACAGCGGCAGCTCCCCGGTGATCAGCTGCCGGGTGTGTCAGAGCGCCATCTCCGTGGAGGGCAAGACGCACCAGCACGTGGTGAAGTGCAGCATCTGCAACGAGGCCACGGTGAGACGCACGCACACACACACACACACACACGGATCATCAGCGGGGGAACGATCCGTGTTCTCTCACAGAGCAGTAAACATTAGTGCTGCTTGTCCACCTGCTTCCCCAGTGTATCTGTGTTACAGTGAGGACACATTGTGAGGCCGACACGCATGTCGGATTAGGGTTTTAGAAAGACTGCAGTCAGACGCTCAAACTTCAGTGTCAAGTTTCTGAACTCAGACGTCTCGTATTTCCTGCGTCAGGAAGTCTTCATCACAGAAGTGAACTATTTAAGAACCCAGAAATGGGGAAAAGCCTCGAGACAGAAACTGAAAAAGTGCAGTGTGGGACGTTTCCTTACTCCTCCTCCTCCTCCTCCTCCCTCTTTCTTCATCTCGTTTCTCTGCAGCCTATAAAGAACGCTCCGGTTGGGAAGAAGTACGTCCGCTGTCCCTGTAACTGTCTCCTGATCTGCAAAGTCACGTCCCAGAGGATCGCCTGTCCGAGGCCGTACTGGTGAGGAACGGAGATCATTTTCACCTCCTCATATTTGGCTCCGTCTGTGCGGCAGGAAGACAGTCGTCAAACGGCGACACACGGAGACGGCGAAGGAGCTGCGGTGCAAATGAAGTCGGCAGCAGTTTCCCAATAAAGATAACCAGACGTATGAAATGCCGAAAGGTAGCATCCGGCAGGAGAGAGGGGAGACCCTGGGTTTCCCTCAGAATGGTTCCCCCCTGAACTCGTGATAACTGAGCATCACCACACATAGTAACATCTCGTGTGTGTGTGTGTGTGTGTGTGTGTGTGTGTGTGTGTGTGTGTGTGTGTGTGTGTGTGTGTGTGTGTGTGTGTGTGTGTGTGTGTGTGTGTGTGTGTGTGTGTGTGTGTGTGTGTGTGTGTGTGTGTGTGTGTGTGTGTGTGTGTGTGTGTGGTGTGTGTGTGTGTGTGTGTGTGTGTGTGTGTGTGTGTGTGTGTGTGTGTGTGTGTGTGTGTGTGTGTGTGTGTGTGTGTGTGTGTGTGTGTGTGTGTGTGTGTGTGTGTGTGAGCAGTAGAATGTGTCAGGGTCGTCTTAAAGCAACACCGGCTTTTAGTTGTTTTTCATTATTATTATTATTTAGTGTATTTGGGTTTTCTCTGTTCAGTAAACGTGTCATCAACCTGGGACCGGTTCGCATCGGGAGGGAGAGTCCGGAGCCTCGGAACCAGCCCGTCGGCATCAGGATCATCTGTGGACACTGCTCCAACACTTTCCTGGTAACACACACACACACACACACACACACACCATTATAAAGGACAGTGCATATTTAACTTCTCTATAACATCTAGTGAAAATCTCACTTCCTGTTTCTTTTCCAGTGGACGGAGTTTTCAGACCGGACTTTGGCCCGATGTCCACACTGCAGAAAAGTGTAAGAGCCTCAATAATTCCTCTTAAAATACCACCAGAAATGTTTTTTTCTGTTGCCTTGACAACTAATTTATTCACGTTTTTTTATTTCCAGCTCTTCTATTGGTCGGCATTACCCCAGGAGGAGGAGCCTGTTGTGCTTCCTGCTGTTCATCGTCCTCGCCGCCTCCACTGCAGGACTCGTGGTGTGTGTGTGTGTGTGTGTGTGTAGAGGAGACATGAAGAAGAGGGGACACATGTTGATGTAGAAGAGGGGACACATGTTGATGTAGAAGAGACATGAAGAAGAGGGGACACATGTTGATGTAGAAGAGACATGAAGAAGAGGGGACACATGTTGATGAAGAAGAGGGGACACATGTTGATGTAGAGGAGACATGAAGAAGAGGGGACACATGTTGATGTAGAGGAGACATGAAGAAGAGGGGACACATGTTGATGAAAGACATGAAGAAGAGGGAACACATGTTGATGTAGAAGAGGGGACACATGTTGATGTAGAAGAGACATGAAGAAGAGGGGACACATGTTGATGTAGAAGAGACATGAAGAAGAGGGGACACATGTTGATGTAGAGGAGACATGAAGAAGAGGGGACACATGTTGATGTAGAGGAGACATGAAGAAGAGGGGACACATGTTGATGTAGAAGAGACATGGAGAAGAGGGGACACATGCTGATGTAGAAGAGGGGACACATGTTGATGTAGAAGAGACATGAAGAAGAGGGGACACATGTTGATGAAGAAGAGGGGACACATGTTGATGTAGAAGAGACATGAAGAAGAGGGGACACATGTTGATGTAGAGGAGACATGAAGAAGAGGGGACACATGTTGATGTAGAGGAGACATGAAGAAGAGGGGACACATGTTGATGTAGAGGAGACATGAAGAAGAGGGGAC
The DNA here is from genome assembly GCA_036324585.1 of Champsocephalus esox. NCBI lineage: Eukaryota > Metazoa > Chordata > Actinopteri > Perciformes > Channichthyidae > Champsocephalus > Champsocephalus esox. The sequence continues at coordinate 3,371,550 of CM070489.1, forward strand.
ACATGTTGATGAAGAAGAGACATGAAGAAGAGGGGACACATGTTGATGTAGAGGAGACATGAAGAAGAGGGGACACATGTTGATGTAGAGGAGACATGAAGAAGAGGGGACACATGTTGATGTAGAAGAGACATGAAGAAGAGGGGACACATGTTGATGTAGAAGAGACATGAAGAAGAGGGGACACATGTTGATGTAGAAGAGACATGAAGAAGAGGGGACACATGTTGATGTAGAAGAGAGATGAGGAAGAGGGGACACATGTTGATGTAGAAGAGAGATGAGGAAGAGGGGACACATGTTGATGTGGAAGAGACATGAAGAAGAGGACTTTGCTCGATGGGTGACCTTTAAAGTGTGTGTCTCATCTCGTCCCCCTTCAGGCTGGAACATGGCGTCCCGCTCAGGACTCAAAAGGGATCTACGTCTCCTGGGTTTTTCTGATCCTCCTCGCTCTCCTCACGATGTTCAGAACCGTCTACTGGAAGTGTCTGAAGATCAGCGACCCCATATCCAACGTCACGTAGAGAGGGGGAGGAAAGGAAGGAAGGTGAGATGGCTAGTGGAGGAAGAGAGGAAAGGAACAAAGGAGAGAGGAGACGATGCATTCAAGAGAAAATAGTTAAAAGAAAGAAAGAAAATGTTTAAATTATTTCGTTCGGTTGTTTCAATTAGACTAATGTTCACGACAATGTTATTTAAACATGACGTGCCCAAATTATAATGAGATGATAGAGAGATAGGATTCGTGTGGCTAGGTCTCAGTGAAGGAGGGGTTTTAGTTAAGTTCTATAATCATTCCCAAATATTTATGCTAATCAATAAGAAGGAAGAAACAAGATGGACTTATTTTTGTAAAGAAATGAAGTCCAATCTTTTGACTTTCGTTGTTATCTCTGTACTACAAACGAACACAAATACATGTGAAAATTCCTTCAGAAATACGTTTATATTCGCATTTAACTTCAAATTGGATCTGATTTTCTTCGGGATCAGAAAATGAAATACGGGGGATAATTTAAACCACGTGTTTTGGGGCATTGTTTGTTAGGTAACGCGCATTATATTATGTCGGATATACAATGAAGTGATGTTGGGACATTTATAAGGCATTCATTCAGGATTAAGTGGCATTATTTTTCATTAATCATCTCACATATTCATTTTGGGGCATTTAATTATTTATTTCTTTGCTTGAAAATGATTCACATCGGAGATACCTGCTGCTGATCTTCTCAACGTCACCGGAAATATAAGATCTAATATCTAAATGCTTCTGGACTATTAACCACACACAGGGAAGGATCTATTTACTCGTCTCTCTGTGTGTCTCCTCTGTAAAAGTGTAAATAAACATATATTCAGGTGTTGATTATTGTGGTCTGCACAGAATGATCCAGCTGTTGCGCCCCCTTGTGGCTGAGTGGTGTAAGTACCTGCTGACTGTGAAACCTGTTGCACTACATCGTTCTGATAAATACTACTGTATGCTTTTGTCCGTATTGTTCCGGTGGATGGATTTTTGTATATTGTGAAACAAAGAAGTAATACTTTTAACAACGTGCTCTGACTCAAATGTGTCTTATTTTCAGATATAAATAGACAGGTTTTTGTGATTTGTGTTGTTGTCCATTAATACTGAAATATTTGTATTTATAGGGGCCTCCATTGGTCACATTGTTGGCCCCTGACGTCATAAGCATCCGGCCTGAAATGTACAAATTGTACAAAAAGCTGCAGAACTTAGTAATATATAATTATAGTAATAATAACAATACTTTATCCTGCGGTAAAACAAGATTTGCTTGGTAACAATTACTCTATTTAAGAACAGAATGAAAAAAACGATAGAATTAAGATATGTATTTAAAAACAACAAGTTTAATTAAGGATATGCACACAATTAACATATTTATAGAAAAGCTGGAGATTAAAGTAAACCTCTTTAAACACGGGTATCCATTTTGATGCAATCTGCAACTTCACCACTAGGTGTCACCAAATCCTTCAAACTGACCCTAAAACACCAGTGGGATTTCAAAACACACCTGCCAAATGACAACATGTGTGATGCACTCAGTCAGGTTTAAATCCGTTTAGGAAGAAGTCGACACGTCTATCTTTCCACACATCATGTCAGATAAATAACTGTGGAAATGTTATTGCACAGTTTTCATGCAGGACATTTTCGGGATGGACCTTGTGACGACAGAAATACATGGTTTGGTTGAATACTCGATTCTGATTGGTCAATTCAGAACACGTGACGCTTTGTTAATCCAGAACAGGATGTATTGACCGTTGTTAAGGACGCTCACATCTGCAGAAAGAAGGCCGGTCGATTGAACTGTATACAGTTTGCTTTTCAAACTGAAAACAGCGGAGAAGTAACGGGGCAGAAACCCTCCTTTCTACGCAGCGGTCCAGACGTAGATCTCAAACGGCGACACATATTCAGTGTGCAGTTACTTTGGCATCAGGGCAGGGATATCTAGATACTTTCCAGGGTTTGACATCATGAGTTGTGCTACTTCTAAAGCAAGCAACGATGTTTTCAAATCTGTAATCAAAAAGCTCGGCCAAAACGCTATCGAAGCACTTCCTGCCGTTGCTACGCAGTTCAAACAGTCACAACGGACTACTTTTCCTAGCGGATGCATGTCATTTTAAATACATGGCCCACTATTTTGAAGTCAATAAAAACATTTTCTAAATCTATAAAAAGCATTTAAATGAATATTGGAGTCATATCGTTACTTTGTTGAGAATGTGGCCGTGTGATAAGCGGGATGATGTGGTCCTTATGGGGAAAACATCACCCGACCTGATCTGCATCGCTGCGTATTATCCCTTACCTTCCTTATCGGGAATATGTTGCATGATTTTTTTTTAAAACACACATTTTGGGATAAATTTAAAAAAAATTGTATTTGGGTAATGTTATTACACATTATCATGATTAATTTTATAAATTGATATATAGTACAGAAATAAAGAGTGAGTCCTGGTGTTCTCCCCCTCTCTCCCCCTCCAGCTGCTGTCTCAGAGGGGGTGTGTGTGTGTGTGTGTGTGTGTGTGTGTGTGTGTGTGTGTGTGCGTGCGTGTGTGCGCGCGCGCGTGTGTGTGTCCTCTCTCTGGCCCGTCAGTGTCTCGCCGCTTACATCCCACTGAGCCACGAAATGGCTTTAAGCCTCAGAAATGCAAAACGATCGAGTCCAGAAACACCTGGGATAAAACACAGGAAGAGGATTCAACATGTTTCTTCTGCTCTGATTTAAAGACTTATAGTTTTACATCGGTGTATTTACTTTTAACTTGTTTTATCCGGTGTTCAAATCGGACCCTAATGGATTCATAGCCTTAATTCTCCAGAACTGCGGGGGGATTCCTGGAGGACCTGTTGGATGACACCCTATTTCTCTTGTGGATTTATATTTGGATTTTAAAGCAAACTGACTCAAAGGTGGACATGTTCAGTGTTGCAAGTGTGTGATTAGAGTCATTAAGAGAGTGTGTGTACACGTCTGTGTGTGTGTGTGTGTGTGTGTGGATTTGTGGCCATGCTGGAGGAAAAGAAGTGCCCGGGGTCAACGGACACAAGTCACCCACAAAAGATCAGCACGATTAAAACCAACCTCATCTCAAACAGCAGCGAGGCACACCGGTAAGATATACATATTTATCACTTTTAGAAACTAGATAATGTTACCTACACCTGCTAAAACATACAACTAAAAGTGTCTCCGTCAGGTACACTTGATATGTGGATATCTGTGGTAGATTATTTGATTTGATTTGTACATGTAGATATATCAATGGAAATAGAAATAAACAGAAAAGGCAGTCAAGGGGAAGTTGATTGAGGGGCGTATGGATAGACGGAGTTGAAGAGATGGGTTATAGTCTTGATGTACACTTCAATAGGAGTCCATCCACGTTTAGTGTATAGCAGGGGAGTCAAACTCAAGGCCCGGGGGCCAAATCCGGCCCGCGACTTCATTTTCCGTGGCCCCACAAGAGCTTGCAAAGAATATAATGTTTATTATACGGCTACATGCCACTTTACAGAAGCCGGTTGCCCATAAACTACATGT
>CM070489.1:3383143-3420643 GCA_036324585.1 Champsocephalus esox
CCCTCTCTCTCTCCCTCTCCCCCTCTCTCTCCCTCTCTCCCTCTCTCTCTCCCTCTCTCCCTCTCTCTCTCTCTCTCTCCCTCTCCATCTCTCTCCCTCCCTCTCTCTCTCTCTCTCTCTCTCTCTCTCTCTCTCTCTCTCTCTCTCTCTCCCTCTCCATCTCTCTCCCTCCCTCTCTCTCTCTCTCTCTCTCTCTCTCTCTCTCTCTCTCTCTCTCCCTCTCTCCCTCTCTCTCTCTCTCCCTCTCTCCCTCTCCATCTCTCTCCCTCCCTCTCTCTCTCTCTCCCTCTCTCCCCCCCTCTCCCCCCCCCCTCTCTCTCTCTCTCTCTCCCTCTCTCTCTCTCTCTCTCCCTCTCTCTCTCTCTCTCTCTCTCTCTCTCTCTCTCTCTCTCTCTCTCTCTCTCTCTCCCTCTCTCTCCTGACAGCCCGTCAGTGTCGTCTCATGCTGATCCAGTAATGAGTGACCCGACAGTGAATAATTAATATATGTATAACTCGTTTAGCTTGTTCCAGAGGTAGATCAAATAGCTAAGTGTGTTAGGTCTAACTCTTACGGCCCGTCGACACTACAGCGTCGACAACTTCACTTTGAATGGGGTGACGTCACGTTGCCTCGCTTTTTCGCCGAACTGAATTGTGGGTAGCAGAGCGGTACGTCTCCGGCATCTCCGGCGTCAGAAGTTGAACAATGTTCAAACCGCGTCTAAGCTGGGAGAGTTTCGCCTGTTTGGGGAGTTTTATATATATATATATTGCTCGCATAAAATCCCCGGGGGTTTTGCTTTGTATGTCGGGGGCGGGACATTCATGTGATTGGTTGTTGGTCGTGTTGCTTGAATAAAATCCCCAAGCTCCAGACACGCCCAGCTCCAAGCTTTTTTTGAAGCTGAAGTGTGGACGCTCCGTAAGTGTGTGCGTTGCTCCGCTCACCGGTCCGCATACCGCTATTTTATTGTCTTTTTCCGACACCTTAAAATACTGCCAGACTGGAGAAGCCATTTTGGCAGAGAAAAGTGTCATGTATTTTACGTCATGCGATCAGCTCTCGCGATCGGCATTTTTAGAGAGCCCCGATCTATCGGCATGAGTGAGTATCGGCCGATATCGATCGGCGGCCGATCGGAGCATTCCTACGAGCAAGTACTAAGCAAGAAATTAAGCATTTGTCACTCCTCGGTATCGTTATAATAGTTCCCCTCAGCTTTATGTACACACTCTATACAGGCCCACGTTATACAGGCTTGTTGTAAAGGACATTTTAATAGGTGAGAAGTTGCTCATTAAGGACCTCTTGACTTGTCATTTGCTCATGAGGGTACCACCCAAAAATAGTTTATTTTCCAATATCACAAAAAGCCAACATAAATATGTTAAAATCACAAACTACAGCAAAAGAAAAAAGGATAGCCAGCTGTGCTTTACTTTGTATTTTTGATAGGCCTCCGTACTCAACCCTAAACAAGAGTAAAACATTAAGTATAAGACATATATATATATAAATAATGGAAGCCATTTTGTTCCGGAAGTTTCCGTCTCTCTTGAAGACAGATACTCATTTCAGATTTCTCATTCCTCGTCATCAGTCATAGCGCCACCACTGATCCGGGGTCAGTTTACCTGCAGCAGGAATGTTGAGATCATTAGAGAGGATCTGACCTCGTGTTATTGTAGATGCTGCACATTCATGTAGCGACACAGATGAGTGTGTGTGGGTTTGGGTGCGCGCGTGTGTGTGTGTGTGTGTGTGTATGTGTGTGTGTGTAAAGGATCAACTCAGCATCACAGCTTTGGTGATAAGCACTAAACAGCTTATTTAATTAATGCGTTATTGAAGGAAAACCCCCATTTTTATTTTGTTTAAATGCAGACGCTTTCATCTCAAGACGAGATATGTTCTCCAGTGTGAAAGCAGGAGCGTCACATGTGAGGTGTTGTGGACAGTCTTCAGTGCAGATGTGTGTTTGAGAGTCCTTCCTCCACTTGTGAAACTGTTTCTGAGTCAGTCTGCCGAACTCTCACTAGCCGCGTTCACACTGCGGTACTTTTCCCACAAAGGTTCATGCGAACTTAGTTCATGATCGCGTTCACACCAAAAAGAGCCGGTACTAAAAGTAGTTCATGCGAACCTTTTTACCCAGCAGGGACTTTCGAGCGGCTCTTTTGTGAGAAAAGAGCTATATGTCTGATTGGCTGGGCGGATTGCAAACCACGCCCCGTAACACTCCCAACAAGTGTTGTGAAGCCGCCATTTTATTATCCTCGCATTAGCATTATTAGCATTAGCATTAGCCCAGCGCAGAAACGCAGAGAGACTAACTTATGGCAACACAAAATAAAACATGGGAGCGGTGGAGATGAGGAGGTGTCGGCGTTCTGGCGATTTACTCGGAAGGCTTCAGTAGAAGCTGCTGGGACTCCCAGCAGCTTCTACTGAAGCCTTCCCCAACTCCGGGGACTTCCGGCCGGGGACTTTGGGCTGCCTGAAGTGGGTTGCGGTCTGCCAGTAAACCCAAAGCAGAAGAAGAAGAAGTGACGTCAGCGGCTTCATTTGCCTAATCCTCCCCAGGGACTTGTTCCGGTGTGAACGCGATCTGTACTTAGTTCATGAGAACTAAAGAGTTCTCGTGAACTAAGTTCTCATGAACCTTTGTGGGAAAAGTACCGCAGTGTGAACGCGGCTACTGAGGACATTGACTGTGGACAGGAAGTCAGCGACATGGTTTTAGGATGCGAGAAAATAGAGCGCATGCAGGTAATGATAATAATAATAATGTTATTTATATAGCTCTTTTCCTGGTGCTCAAAGGGCTTTACGAGCAAGTAAAGAAAAATAACAAGTAGATATATTGGAATTATAAAAGTAAATTGTCCCTTCTTCTTTATATATTATGTATCTATTTCAACAAGGACCAAGCATACAAATACATTAATCACATTTTTTGTACATTAATGTACATTTTTTTCCGCGTTATTTATTTGAAAGCTTGGTTTTCTGTCATCCGTTATGTTTGTGTAGTAAACAATAAACTAGACAAACATACACGTGTACAGTATAAGACTCGTCACAGGACGCAGTCATGTTTCTGTGGCAGGAGAATTATATCTTCTTAAACGTATATTTTTAGTCTCCTAAAAACGTCTTGAAGACAGCTCAGCATGTCAGTTGATATATGTCAAGTATATTTCATGTCTGAGACGGTGCCACGCCTCGCTTGTGACGAAAACTCCCCTCAAGAGAAGCCCATGTGCAATGATGTAACTCGAACTACACACACACACGCACACACACACACACACACATATTCACGCCGCGCGACATGACGCCATATCACTTTCATTTTCAGCTGTCGAGCGCCCGGTGAAGTCAGACAGGAAATATTTCGGAGATTTGTACACGAGACGATGCAGTCACGTATAGCTACTCGAGTTCCCCCGATCTTCCTCAAGTGGCATTTAAAGGAAATAAAAATCAGATATTCTTTACAGATTCGGATTTGTGCGCAACAACACATGCGTATAGCTATAGCTTATCGAATGTGATGTTTTGTTGTAATTAAACTCGCCAACAGACTATACAAGTAAAACTAGAAAATTCACTTGCAACATTTTAGATCGTTTAAAGGGGTCTGCTTTCCTTTGGGTCTTCCCTGTAGTGTAGCTTTTAGTGCATGTAAATGGTCTGCAAAGACTCTCTCACACTCCCCCCTTTACTTCAGGAACATAGTGACATCACTGTGTAACTGTCGCACTTGTTTTGGCTAGCGCTCCGACACATTGTACCTGATAGTCTAAGGGGCGGGACATCTCTAAGCAGTTGACCAATCACAAACAGAGCCGGCCAACTGACCAATCAGAGCAGACTGGGCTCCCACAAGATTTCCAACAGCTCTATAAAAAGTAATACATGTTCAGTATTTATAACCAACACCCTCATGCATCTCACACACACACACACACACACACACACACACACACACACACACACACACGCACACACACACACGAACGGTTTGATGTTACGTTTTCACGGATTAAACTTAATCAAACGTATTAGTTTTGCCTGCATTGTTAGACACTTACTGAACATCCTCAGTCCATTAGTCTCTCACTCTTTTGCCAGGTGGATGAAATAGGAGCCATTTTGTTCTGGAAGTTTCCGCCTCTCTTGAAGACAGATACTCATTTCAGATTTCTCATTCCTCGTCATCAGTCATAGCGTCTCCACTGATCCGGGGTCAGCTTACCTGCAGCAGGAATGTCGAGATCATTAGAGAGGATCTGACCTCGAGTTATTGGGTGGGGGGGTAGACGCTGCACATTCATGTAGCGACACAGATGTGTGTGTGTGTGTGTGTGTGGGTGCGTGTGTGTGTTGTGTGTGTGTAAAGGATACACTTATCTCATCATTAGGATCACAGCAACACATCCTGGGTGTCAATCAAACAGCAGCTCATTAAATATTCTTTTACACTGCATTACATTTAGGCTTGTCGACACTTACACATATTCCCAGTGCACCGGTGGTTAAGGAAGCATTAAGATATGTCCATAAAGTAAGCGTCAAAACCTAACTTAAGTAAAAGTAAAATGGGCAAAATACACATATAGTCTGACAAGTAGTAGTTTCCAATCTGCAGTAATATAGAAAGGACATTTTACTGGAGAAATTTGGAGCTGTGATCAAAATCACGCACACACAAAATTAGTTATTAAGTCCTGTGTATGTGTGTGTGTGTGTGTGTGTGCTCCATCGTGGCTTCACCGCCTCGAGACCAGGCCTCTGTCAGGGTGGCGATGACAGCCGAAAATAAAAATCTTTGAGCTCAAATCCCCTTCCACACACACACACACGCACGCTCGCACACACACACACACACACACACACACACACACACACACACACACACACACACACACACACACACACACACACACGCTGAAGCGCTGCCAGTCAGCTGTTGTGTCCTGGTTCGGGCGCTAAGCCCTGTGGTCCAGGGGATGGGATACAAGGGGATATATTATTAATTTACTGCAATCCCCCAAAGAGAATGATCCTTTAATAAAAATATCCATCATCACCTTTAATAAACTGTTGATTTAACACTCTGTACAGTCAACAGCTTTTCTGATTAAAGACTTAAGGTCTATACATATTTCGTATACGCGTCTCGGTGTCAGTCACATTGTGATTTTGAACTCGATTGGCTTGTTGCAACAAAATCCTCTTTAATTCACGTTTTTAATTGCAGGATGAGGGTTTATTACATTTGTATTTGGGTTTACTAACACTACCAATACTGTGCACACATAGGCTACATGAGTTGAAATGTACATCTATGGATGACATATCACTAAGGATAGCCTTGCAAAAATGTCGAGCGATGAAATACATCAACACTACTCGTAAAAGTGCGGTTCCTGTGCAATGTGTGGTACACACAATGCATTTATGTGAGAATAGCGCCGCTGTCTGGCAGGGTTATAATAGCACACCTCATCTTATTTGCTGTTGTAGTTAAATTAAATGAAGAAGAAAAGTTTAAACAGTACATTGGTGCAGTATGTATTGAAATCCCTTTAGACAGTGTTGCAATTCATATAAATACATAAAAATATATGATGTGCTTCACCATATGCAGCACCAGTAGCTTAAATACAATGCATTAACAATTCATGGATATTCCAACAGTTATTATGCCATAGGCCATTATGCATTAGCCTACCTGTGTACATTTGTTTTTATAACAGTAAGAAATATTAAATGCATAGACTTTTCAATATTATTATTATCATTTCTTTATTAAATTGTATCACTTTTAACTTTTTTTAAATAACGAGTACTTAAAATAATGTGCATTTAGTAAGACATAGGGAATGCATGGACTATTTTTTAAAATATATGTTTTATTAAACTGCACTTTAAATATGAAACCTTCAGTTGACTGCCTCGTGCTTACATCGCCTTCAAACGCTCGTGCTTTTATATTGAAGCTTCGACACCGAAACAGGAAGTAGTCTTGATAGAATTTCCTGCCTGCTCGAAGATGAGTTTCTACACATCAGCGACGCAAGAAATCCACAAATAACGGAAGGTATGAAATAAACCACGGTATTATAATAAAATCCGGAGCGAAACAGTGCTTAATAAACTCGATCATTAACCATGTACATTTACAAACCGTCTTTAACGGTTGTTATTAACCGGGCCGTGCTGTTAGCTTTAGGCTAGCAGCAGCACGCCGGACTAGTTTAGCCATGTTATCTTTATTTGTTGACTTTTCAGACCATAATAAACGCGAGGAAGTAAACATAACTTTTAAACAACATTTCAGATGTTTTGTTGTGTTTTCTGTGTGTTAAAATGAGATCTGGACAGTCTTAACGTCTCCAACGGTCGTGCTCAGGCCTGTATTTTATATCAAACGGCTGCGTCACCATCAGACGCAACACGTACATTTACTCAAGTACTGTATGTAATACCATTTTAAGTAAAGTACACGATCTGAGTACTTCTTCCTCCTCTGTGCAGCCCATATGTGCAGGTTGCAGTGTGTGATCACAACTGTGTGTGTGTGTGTTCTGCCATCTGTAAACCTGCTTTGAATAAAAGCGTCATCTAAATTAAACCTAGCGTAATTTGAAGATGTGTTGTATGGTGTCTCAACTGGCATTGACTTTTATTTGGCTATTTTGAGTGGGAAAAGGGCATTCTCACACTGACAAACTATGGTAACATGTAATGTACAGGTAGATCAAATGTTGTTGTTGATCTACCGGTATGGACTTGTTTGCAAACTTAAATCAGGTTGATTTAAAGGGCCTGTGACACGGGTTTCCCCCATCATCCAAACCCATCGATTTGAGTAAATATTGTCCCCTTGAAAACCGTTACTGAACTGATTTGGGATATTTGTACTTTGATAACCATTAATCTCCCCTTCAATGTTGACTATATTATCTTCTTGGGGATTCTTCAAATCCCGCCAAATTATGTGTGATGTAAATGCGGGCCAAGAGCTCCAGCTGCACCGTTCCAGATCCCAGCATCTGCATGTAAACGCACGAAGGCGCACACAGCAGCGAGCTCAGACATCGATGGTGACAGTTTAATTTTGAACGTGTCAAAGAGCTCATGAGGTCATGAGGCTGAAGGATCGGTTTATGTTGTATCTGTTAGAAGTTTAGGAATTAGGTGCGTCAATATGGGCGATCATACGGTCAAAATCATCCCGGGACTCTCGTCCGGCCCACTTCGGTACCGCTAGTAAATTGTCAACGGGGGGAGTGGGGGATGTGCTAGTGACTTATCCGACCGGCCCACTTCGGTACCGGCCCATCGGGATTCGTCCCGATGGCCAGTCCGCCACTGCACCCAGCCCACGTAAACTGTCAAGAGGGTTTCCCTCGCTGCAGGGAAACGGTGGACCTCGTGTCCCGATCGGAGTGGGAATAATAATAATCCTAATCCGTACATTTTATCCATTAATTTCCCCAACACTGTGGTAAAAAACACACGTTTAATTCATGTTGTTGGTGTACTACAACTACAAAAAGCATCGGTTTGTTTTTTCATCAGGAAATGCGGACCGGCTCAAACAAACGATTTTTAATCATCATCCTCACGATCATTTAATGTGTCATATGTTCGCCGAATTGACATGAAAGCACTAATAAATGTAGTTTCATCCACTTGAGCTTCCAACTACAAAAATAATCCATTTGTTTTTATATCACATCCGACCATACTTGCCAACCCTCCCGATTTTTGCGGGAGACTCCCGATTTCACAGCCCTCTCCAGGTTTCCTCCCGGGATCATATTTCTCCCTATTTCTGACAAAATCAGATTTACTCGGGACTGTTTCCACTCCGACTTTATTACAGCTACACCATTGTTTGGTTTCCATGGTAGCGCGTCTCTTTAGTAGCGTGCACATCTAGATAGTCACAGAACAAGAATGGACAACTCGACACTCTGCCCACTCCTTTCCTGATCCAGCCCACACGCTCCGCCAAGAGGATGGTGCTACAGGCCGCAAGGCAGTGCGCTCAGAACTACAATCAGCATGTTAATGTTAATCTAACAGCTCCGGCGATCCACTAGCACCCCCCCCCGCGGTGGTTTTGAAATGCTCCCGATTTCTGAGGTCTCAAGGTTGGTAAGTATGCAGCTCTCACTGCCGATTTTTAATCCTAATGTAATCATCATCTTCACCACGATCATCTATGTTTATGTCGCCGAATTGACATAAAAGCACTGACAAATATGAATATACTGTAGTCAACTTCATTTAAAACGTTATTAACGTGCCTAAACTCAGTAATTCACCATTTCTACGCATGACAACACAGTCAGACACTGTCCGTGTCTGACTCTCTCGCCGCACAGGGAAGCCTTCCCGCATTGACGTCACTTCCGGCTTCCCCCAAAACTTCAAAATGAGTCGAAGGAATTTCCTCGCGACGTTCGAAATGATTGATATTTATCGGAACGCTATCGCACCTTCTTTTTTAAGCGGACGGTTCGGGATGACTAGTAGCCCAATATTTCATTGCACTATTGGGAGGCTGTCACGGGCTCTTTAATGCAAACTGCCATTTGTTATAATGACACATTCTTGCATTTTAGCCGCATGCATTAGCCAGCCAAGAGTAGCCTTCAACAGCAGTCTGGTGTTTGGGTTCAAATCATACCGGTTTGAAGATTTGTACGCCTGTCCAACCCAACCCTTGACTGAGGAAATTGCTGGCGTCTCCTGCATTTTCTTCTACACCATCACCCCTGCTATATCACAACCAACATCAAGCAGAACTAAACTCGGTCTGAATGTTGCCTTCATCTAGACCTGGGTAACCACGATGCTACTGTCAGGGTTAGTTAAAAGGCATCATGAGCGACATATCCTTGTATTCAGTGTTCGACATAGCTTCTACGTCTCAGAGTTGCTGTTTTGTACCAGATCTGCCAAACTCTGACATGGCTACAAAACAATATTCTCTGCGTTTGTCTCATGGAATGTAAACATTTTTTTTGTATGCGTCTTCAGAAGAAAGTCAGATATTGCTGACTCTTGTAGTACGGGGAGTTTAATCCTATTACGAATGTCTTTCACTACCATTACTCAGCGCAGTGTTTTTAGGTTGATCTATCAGTTTGTTTTAATGTAACATTCTGCAATAAAAATAGCAATTGTGACTTATTACATCGTGCTTTGCGTGTCTGCTGGTGCCACTCAACTCTTCCCTTCACAGATGAGCAGTAATAGGAAATAAATAAGTTTGTTTTGGTATTTCCTGTTGACAGCAGTGACCTTGTGTTTTCTCTCTTTCTATGCTTGGTGCTTTTGCCTCCTGTGTTCTTTCTCGCTAGTGTCGACCTGGAAGAGAACAACGAATGAAATGTGTTCGACAAGACCAGAGTGAACAGCTTGAGCCAGGACCAACCGGATGAAGGATTTGACCCGTCCAAGAAGCTGCAGCCCTGTCTCATTCATTAACCCCTTCCCTTTTGTTTTCTAACTTTTCAGCTTTGCATTGGTATCGGAGCGTTGTGCCCCCTCTCCTGCTGCAGGGCCCCTAACTGGCCCCCTACTCGGAGGCCTCCCAGGGTGCGCGCTCCTGCTGCTGGCTCAACTGAAAGCCCAGCTAGCACTGACGCAGATAAACAACGCTTTCACCGCCCGCAGCCGACCGTCGAACTTGACAACCAATTCAAACACCTTTGCTCCATTTATACCCACGACAGCCCCCTCCCCAACTGCAGCGGCGATCAACCTCCTCAACCTTCTGAAGATCGCAAACGCCATGTCCCATCCAATGTACAACCCCTATGCCCATGGGAACCAAGGTTCCTCCCAAGGGCAGTATGGACTCCCTAACATCCCGGCAGAGAGGGACCCTCGCAGGGTAGCCCCTCACCTTCTTCCTGGGTCTGGCTTCGGCCCTCCTGGAGCTTCTCCTGCGGCTCCTGCGGCTCCTACCAACTCTGGGGCGATGCTCCCATCACTGCTGTCCCCATCACTGCTGATCCCATCACTACTGCCCCCAAACATGAGCTACAGGCCTGACCAGGGTCGGGCCAACATAGATAAGAACATAGAGAGGTCCATAGACATGCAACTTAGCAGGGCCAGAGAGGAGGTGAGGCTTCTTAACCAACCAACACATCCGCCCATAGACCAGGGCCCTCGCTATACCAGCCCTCCAAGCGAGGGGTTTCTCTCCTCACAAGGCACAGGGAGGTCCTCCTACCAAATGCCCTCCATCGCTGCCTCTGTAGGACAAAGACAATCTGGAGCTGAAAGTGCCAGTAGCTCAATGGACTGGTCATCACTCTACAAAAGGCCCCCTTCTGAAGATTACAATACATTTTATCCACCACCTGCTTCGTCCAACTATGCAAGCGCTGATAACGGTAGGTTCAATGCCTCCAGTGAAAGAGAACGTGACAGGCAGTCCATTCCAGGCTTAGGTGATGGTTTTGACTACCCACGGCCAGATGCACCTGCCCCTGCGCCTACAGAGTCCAGTCGACCCAAGTACACCTCTGAATCAGCGTCCAACATCCTTGTGCACTTCGGACTTCAGAAAGAGGACTTGGAACATCTCATCTCCTACCCCGAAGACCAGATCACCCCCGCTAACCTGCCGTTCATCTTGAGGCAAATCCGCATTGAGAAGACCAAGAGAGCCACGGATGACTCTCAGGCAAAACCCCAACCCCCCAGAACTGTGAGTGGATTGGACAGTCAACATTTGAGCAGTTCTGGAGGGCCAAGGATGCGGCAAGAGGAAACATCATCATCTGTTAACCAGCTAAGTAAAGTCATAGACTATGGACATACTGGCAAATATACAGGAGGTGTTGGAGATGAGATTGGGAGAGCCAGTGGAGCCAGTGGTGGAAGTGGAAGTCTGATGCAAATGGACACTTACGATGGTAGCAGACGCAGTCAAGAATTACTGCAAAAAAGCTCAGCGGAGGTGAAAAGCAGTGCTTTGGGTTCTTCACGAGACCAGACGAGCTCTATTTCCAGTCTCAGTTCTTCATACAGTTCACGACTGAGCTCTGGGGCTCCCCAAATCCATGATCAGACTAAACGATTGCCGAATCCGCCAAATCAGACTCCCCAATCCCTCCTCGGCTCTTTCTCTCTGCCGAAGAAAGACACCGACATCAGGCTTCTCAAGTCTGAGCCCCCTAAACACGGTACTTTGAAAGAACTACCTGCAGATCGGCAGCCGACGTCCAAAACCCAACCGCCTATTTCTCAGTACCATGGTGTACATCCCAGCAGACCTGGCCTGGTGCTCATTGGCAGTAATCAGGCCAGTGGAACCAAGGTTCAGGGTAACACTCAAGGACAAGGGTCTACAGTTCCGGAGCAGATGAAAAAGCAGCAGCAACCAGTTCAGCAGCAGCAGATGCTGCATCAGCAGATGCAGCTGATGCAGCAGCCGAAGCAGCAGCCGATGCAGCAGCCGATGCAGCAGCCGAAGCAGCAGCCGATGCAGCAGCCGATGCAGCAGCCGATGCAGCAGCCGATGCAGCAGCCGATGCAGCAGCCGATGCAGCAGCCGAAGCAGCAGCCGTTGCAGCAGCTGATGCAGCAGCCGAGGCAGCATCTAATACCGCTGATAGGACAATCTCTGTGGCCACCAGGTTTTTCTCTGACTGGTGCCATGCAGCATCCTGGTGGTGTTTTCCCTGCCAGTGCTCCTCCAGCTGCAACACAGCAGATCCCGGGCCCGATGAACCTCCCTCCGCCGCCGGTGCCAGCATCCAAGAGGCAGACTAAAGCAATTCATAACGTCCCCAGTATGCTGTCTGTTGCCATGATGCATGACTATGCGGCGGCCTCGCCGAGAATCTTTCCACATACCTGTTCTCTGTGTAACACAGAATGTACTCGTATGAAGGTGAGTGGAAGTCTGCACCCCGTTCACTTATGGAAATTGTGGGTTTGTTTTCAATTTGTCTTCAATTTCAATGTTATGTCTTTGGGAGTTGGAAAAAAGTTGAAAAATGCGAAAGGGTCTCCATTCAAAGTATTTATGTAAAATATTTTCTGAAGTTTACCAACAATTACTGGTAAAACACGGTCACCACGTATCACTTTTGTACCACTTTTTTTTGGTGTATGTGTGCAAAAAACAAAGTTACAAACTTATTATAATTACTATTTTGTATTGTCTACTTACAAGAGATGACGGTCATTGGTATGTAGTAGCAATTGTCAGATTTACACAAACTTTTTAATGTTGCATTGTTTGATAAAATGAGATGCGACCAACGTTTGAGACGGTTTTTGAACAAGGGACCAAGAAGACGTGGCGAAGATGGCTGTCGTTCCCTTTTTATCTTTTTTCTGCCGACATATGTATTTTCATTTCTACATTTTTTTTTAGTAGATAGTGACAATTTCTATCTTTTATTCCTAATATTGGAGCTCTCGGTAAAACATTGTGTTATCCGACATTAAGTATCAATCTTTTGTTGTAATACTGATACTACTATTTGAAGCTTAGCCCCTCTTTTGCCCCAAAAAATTACCCAAAAGGAATTCCAGCTGCGAATACATGAACCCCAAAGCCTCTTACTTCATGAGTCGCCTAGCTTTCACTATCCACCCCTTTTGTGCAATTCACATTTTGTCTGATACACAAAAAAAAGATGCCGGCCCACCCCTTTCCACATCTTCCTGTCTGGGGGATTTCTGCTTCTACAAACATCAGGACATCTTCTAAAACCCCAGAGGACAGAAGAACCAGACGTAACATCAAGAACCCAAGAAGGAGGAATTGTTATGTTTGTTACCGGCGCCCCTGTATGTGTTTTATATTTCAGGCTAAAGAATTGCTGACTTTTTTTTAAAGGAAATTGTTGTCGAAGTAGGATTTCTTTCATGTCCCTTATTTTGTCCATAATATAACATTTGTTTTGGCTTAGATCAAAGCCACCATTTTAACACTTACGTCTTTATATACTGTTGGCTAATGTCTCAGCGTCTCTTGGGCTCCCGATTGTTCCTGTAATCTGAAAGACTGCTGTTGGCTGAAGGATTAAAGAAACCATATATATATATATTTATTTTTTCATGAACACTTATCAACAATAACTGATTTCTACACAAGTGGGGACAAATGGAAATGGACATTTGAAATGGACACTCGACAGAACGACGTGTTCCCGTTACCTCTTTAAGGCTCCTGATGTCTAATTAAGGAGATCTGTTTTCAGACATCACAAAAAGGACAGTTCAGATGTAAGAGCCGATAACAGATGTGTCGATAATGAGTTTTATCTAAATGCTGCGCTTGTCGTTCTAATAGGATTGGATCTCACACCAGAACACCGCCCTTCACCTTGAGAACTGCAGACTCCTCCGAACACAGTCAGTCTTTTTCTACGTCCATTTCTGACGACTGTATCTCAGACTACACTGGGAAGCATTATATGTACACCAACTGTGGATTCCATTTACTTTAACAAGTGTCTTGACTAACAAGATTAAATAATAAAACATATTTGCTTACTAACCTAAACCTCTTTTTAAAATCTGTTTTTTCTTTCTTCACAGACATCCACTGTGGGATGGTGAGATAGGGTTCAAGTCCAGGTACTGTGAGATTGTATTTGTCTTGTGCATACACATTTAGATGAGATCCTTCACTGAGCTTTTTCTCGTCCATTGCCCCCTTCAGTGCTGCAGGTAAAGATACCAAGCCCTCGTCCAAAACCTCTCCACAGTCATACCAGCAGCGTCAGAAAGCCAGGCGTGGAAGCCGCTCTCGTTCTTATTCCCATTCGCCAAGCCCCCGTCGCCATGGCTCGGAGAGTAAAAGGGAGAAACGCAGGAGTTCATCACGCTTGCCGCACAGCTCCAGACACAGTCGCAGGTGTGTGATGCATACATTCTTATTAGACCAATAACAGTACATTGCCATTACCAAATATGTTCCTCTAGGACACATGTGTCAAACTCAAGGCCCGGGGGCCAAAGCAGGCCCGTGGTGGATTTAATTTCGGCCTGCAGCATAATCTTTCATTACTATTATATCTGGCCCGCCGGTATATTGCACACACACCATCACTCCATCCTGAGGGTCTCCTCCGCTCAGAGCCTGACCCCAAACATTGATGAACTTGCACCCAAGATGAGATGCCAAGTATCTGGCTTGACCTAGCATCACAGAGCAGCACACTGAGTTTCAATGGATGTTTCCTTCCACTCTTTTTCTCTTGCGACAGCAGGGCATGTTTGGTTTTTTCTTTGAGGGAAATAGTTTTGTTGAAGCTGTTGTTGGCCTGTGGAAAAATGTAATCCCAAGAAATGACTCTGGAAAAGCTGCAGATGGACCCATAAGAAATGAATGCAACTGATTATTTAATGTTTAATATTGTTTTTATAGGCAATAATTTAAGCTTTGTTAGTTCCAGGTTTAAAATGTGCAATACGTTAACTTCAATAAGTTTTGCAATACACATTGAACCAGTCCGGCCCTCGACTAGTACCCATTTTTTTTTATTTTGGCCCACTGTGTATTTGAGTTTGACACCACCTAGAACAGTATTTCTCAAACTTTTTCATACCAAGGACTTAACCAATAAAAAAACACTAGCGGACCACCTAACTCCACAAATATCCCAAAACACATCGTTTTTCTAGAACAGATTATAAATCGCCTGAAAATGGTACAAACAAGTGGCAACATGTGTGACGAAGGTGTTGCGCTGGACTATATCATGCAATCAAAAGTGAAACTTAAGCTCGTTCCATTGCGGAGATATTCCCGCGAGAGTGTGAAAAACTTAAATGTATTTATTTATTTCAAATGTGAAATGTTACCAATATACTCACGGACCACTAGGGGGCGCTCACGGACCACCAGTGGTCCGCGGACCACACTTTGAGAAGCACTGCCCGAGAAGATTATCTGCATCAGCGTTAGCATTTAGCTCCCCCTGGAAAAACCAAAGCTTGTTATGTTAACTGATTCTGGATTATCATAAGATTTCATCTGTACTTTCATCAGGTCCCGGTCTCGTTCATTTTCTCCACGGTATAAGTCCTCCTGCTATCGATCACGATCAAGGAGCTCTGAGAGAAAATGGTCGCCAAGGAGAGACGACCAAAGGTCCTCACCATGGTGGAGAGACGACAGACGATTATCTCCAAGGAGTAGCCACGATAGATGGTCATCTCCGAGCATAAGCCGCGAGAGACTATCACCTCTGAGGAGAAATGACGAGAGACGATCGCCAACAAGGAGGAATCGGCAAAAGAGGGAAAGCAGTGCAGAAAACCTGGCTAAGAAACTCCTGGAAGCAACAGGTTTGATAAATTCACAACATTTGAAAGACTTGTAGCCCAGGTTTAAAGATGTATTGTGTGTCGATTGTACTCTTGAATATCAGAGGCAATAAGTAAACACAAAACAAGAGGACCGAGTACTAATCCTTGTGCAACGCCATATTTGGCATTTTATTGTATGCAACGTAAGAAAGTACCATTGAGGCCGAAACACAACAATTTTCACTGACGCTCTTCTTGTTTCCCTCTCTTTAGCTGCGCAGTCTTTGGCGAACCCTTCTGACCTGGAGGCTGTGGTTAAATCTCTGGCTCCTGCCTTACTGGCCGAGCTAGCCAAGCTGAAGTCTTCAAATGCATCTTCCTCCTCCTCCACCTCTGCAACAGCAGGAAAGCCTAGGACTAAAAATATCTATAAGGTAAATCTGAAGAACATGGGAAGTCCTAGACCAGGCGTGCCATCACACCGCCAGAGCTCGTCTCCCCGTTACCTGCAGAAGGAAGCTATGCACGCAGCCCCACTCTCTTTAACTCCTGCGATCAGGGGTATAGTGCTGCCGGAGCGCTCCCGCATTTCACAAATTGCAGTAGGCTACCCATAAGGAGCTGTACAAATGCTGCAGTTTTTGCGTGGCTGTGTCTTTAGTTGAAAGCCCAGTGGCGATCAGCTCATCTCTCATCGGAAATAATCTGCTACACAGGGGCGGACTGGCCATCTGTGTGTTCTGGAGAATCACAGGACGGACGGTCGTCATTATCATGCCGTTTAAACCAATCATTTAAATTTGTTTAAACCGCATCATGTTAAACGTTGACCGTTCACAAGCGTTGCCAATCCCTGTCCTAGACAGACCAAGGTTGGTACGGTGTGTGTAATTTACCAGAGATGTATCAACAGTTAATCCTCTGGTAAACCTTTACTCTTGAAAGCGTCTTGCGTGCACTTTTTGGAAGTAATCTCAGGTGCTGTGTCGCAGCATTCAGAGGTTCAACGCGTCATAGAGCGACCAAGTAATTTCATTGGACGAGAGGCATACTATCAGAGCTGGTCACAGGGATGCGTTCAAATTTAGTCAGTAATTTGAGGAGCTGTCGAAATGGCGAACGCAGATAGTCAGTGGCGAACCGTGGCCATCACAACTGGACCTTCTGTAGACACACCCACCCCCCGCCGCTGCCCCTCCCCATCACCTTCACCCACTTCCTGCCTGGCGCTATGCAACGTCTCACGTCGCGTAAAAAATAGACCAGCCGCCTGTTTTTTGCGGATCCCAGCGCCGAGACGCTTCTGGGACGCTTCTAGCCGTAACGCGGCGCGTCTGGTGGAATTGGTCGCTTCTTTAGTAGGATGCATTTTGTTCAAACCATTTTTAAAAGACAAACGGTTTCAGCAGTCTATTTTCCTAATCATGTGTTTCTCTTTCTCTTTCTCAGGATGCTGACGTTCTACCTGAAAACGTTGTGATGCTCAAATGTGTTCCTAGAACCCTATCTTACACAGATATCAAGAATGGTGTGGAGCACTTTGGAAAAGCAATGTCAATTGTAATGTTTCGATCCTCAAGTGAGGTATGTTTAATATGCAAAAGATACTACACAGTGTACGCTTTTATCCACAGTGCTTGTATAGCATTGACCAGGGAATTAAACCTCTAATCTATCTTTAAAGAAACATACGAATATGTGCTTTTGTGTATGTGCCCATGTAGGCAGTGGTGCGTTTCGAGAATGCAGAAGACGCTTCGAAATTAAGGATCCTTAAGGACTTGGTGGTGAAAGGAACTACGATCCAAATTGCCGGTGACAAGGTATCGCCCGTTTTGATTTTCTGTCCCTGGATTATGTAAATGTTCTCATCTGTTTGCTCCAGTTAAAATCACAAATCTAAATTATTTTGTTTACAGGAGCAAAGGATTCCTCGTCAGAAGTAAGATATATTTTATTCAGATCTCTTTTAACAGCCCGAATAAAAACATTAATACCTTGTTTCTCAATGTTCTCCTGTTCAAACCATGACATAATTTTTCCTTTACAGAAAACCTGCCACGTCTGAGTCCTCCACACCTCAAACTACAGCTAAAACCAAGCCTCTTCAGAAAGACCTTAAGAAACCTCCTGCAGCTGCAACAGGAAAGCCGACCAATCAGAAAAGTCCAGCTAAAGGCCCAACGGGTGCCAAAGGGAAAAACGTCTCTCCCAAGCAGATATCTGAAACGAGAACGGTTCCCGCGAAGGGAGCTGTGAAAAAGACCGTGGTGAAGAAAAAACCTTCCACAGCTCCAGAAAAACGGCCTGTTGTCAAAAAATAAATCTGAAGCCAAAAAACCACCTGAAGCCACAGTTCAAGAAGCTGTGCCGAAAGACACACCTATTATTATTGTTGATGATGATGTGATCCTTATTAAATCCCAGGAAGAACACGACAAAGCTAAAGATGCAGGAGATGCTAAACCAATGGAGGTTGTGGGAGTTAAAGTGGAAGAACCCATGGATGTTGAAAGGTGTTCCCAAAAAGAAACCACTACAGAGGCGGTTCCAGAATGCCGTGAGAGTGAACCAGCAGCGGAGACCCAGCCGATGGAAAGCTCTCTCAAAGCTTCACCAGAGGTCGAGCAGAGCACCGCCACGGAGCCAGAGTCCACTGCTGAAGCGTCGGAGCCCAACACAGAGGCTTCAGGTGCTCAACAGGAAACCGCAGGAAGCTCCACCGAAGCACCTGTGGATGCACGTCTTCCAGAAGTAGAGGTGGAGACGAAAACAATTCAGAAAGGTACGTTTGATCGGGACTTAATTCCATGGGTTAGGGTTAGTTAACTCTAAATGTAAATAATGTCCTGCTTTGCATTGTGTCTAAAGCCGTTCAATAGTGTTTTATATATATATATATATATATATATATATATATTTATTATGGATATGGCTTTTTGGATAGCCACGCTTTAGCTTTAATGTTGACTTAAGTTATGTTAAGGTCATCCCTTAAACTTCAGGCCTATTATGACAGACGACATGTACAGTTGTAGTGTTTTGTGGAACAATGGTGCCGTAAAAAGACGGATGTATGTCAAGGAGAAAGACATACATTTGTGAGACGGCGACCCTTTAGCGGCAGTGAAATAATCGACCACGAGAGGTGGCGGCAAACCATGGTGACTTTTATTTATCAAACACCACAAGAGAACAAGTAGCCAGCATATAGGTGTTCACCTCTTCCTGACATTCATCTCTTATTTCAATTTGATCTTTTGAAGCTCCCGAGACTAAAGCGAAGAAACCAAGCGGTTCACGAGCCGAGATTGCCTCTGAAGTATGTCGAGATGAATCGCTGACTTGCGAGGAGCTTGTAGACAAATACCTGTGTCCATCGAGAATTGGTAAGAATTCCTCATCGTGGTCTGCATGCGGTTATATATTTAGCCTCTTTTCTCTTATTTTGTTTCACATTTTCATTGTCTCTCGTTCACAGGGACGCTGTTGCCGGAACTCTTGTTTAAGGCACTGGTGGGTTTCCTCAAATCTATTGTAATAAGTCTTGCTAGATTTACAAATGTGTTTTTTTTCCTAAAGATATAAATCAATCTACACCGAACAAAAATATAAACGCAACACTTTTGTTTTTGCTCCCATTTCTCATGAGATGAACTCAAAGATCTAAAACATTTTCTATAAACACAAAATAACCATTTCTCTCAAATATTGTTCACAAATCTGAAAAAATCTGTGAAAGTGAGCACTTCTCCTTTGCCGGGATAATCCATCCCACCTCACAGCTGTGGCATATCAAGATGCTGATTAGACCGCATGATTATTGCACAGGTGTGCCTTAGGCTGGCCACACTAAAAGGCCACTCTGAAACGTGCAGTTTTGCTTTATTGGCGGTCCGAAAACCAGGCAGTATCTGGTGTGAGGGGTAGGGTTAGGGTAATGTTGTGAATCGAGTGGCCCATGGTGGTGGTGGGGTTATGGTATGGGCAGGCGTATGTAATGGACGACGAACACAGGCCACTCGATTCACAATATTACCCTACCCCTAACCCCCACACCAGATACTGACTGGTTTTCGCACCCCCCCAGACCCCCCCAACAAAGCAAAACTGCACGTTTCAGAGTGGCCTTCTATGGTGGCCAGCCTAAGGCACACCTGTGCAATAATCATGCTGTCTAATCAGCATCTTGATATGCCACACCTGAGAGGTGGGATGGATTATCTCGGCAAAGGAGAAGTGCTCACTATCACACATTCTTTCAGATGTTTGAACAATATTTGAGAGAAATGGTTATTTTGTGTTTATAGAAAATGTTTTAGATCTTTGAGTTCATCTCATGAAAGATGGGAGCAAAAACAAGTGTTGCGTTTATATTTTTGTTCAGTGTAGTAGACATGTCTTCAGTCTTTTGTATCGCACTGCTCCAACACCATACGGTTTACTCTGAACTCAAAACATCTTCATTAAACAAGCAACCTGTAATGATGACCATCTTTTCCTCTCTTTTTTCCAGTTTCTTAAAAAGAATGTCCCGCACCTGCTCATTTCCAACCTGCCGGATTATCGCGAGTCCAGCTACACTTTAAACGACATCGTCCAGCAACTTAATCCATATGCAGTTGACTGCTCTGAAAGATTAATCTATGCCTTTCCTCAGTCGCGTTTGGTAGGTACACCAAATCTGTCGGTTTGGTTTATTAATCTCGTGTTTCTGCCGAATTTTATTGGGTTTTTATTTTTCCAAGATCTTATATACACCATAACCAAGATCTTATATACGCCATAACCAAGATCTTATATACCCATAACCAAGATCTTATATACCCATAACCAAGATCTTATATACGCCATAACCAAGATCTTATATACGCCATAACCAAGATCTTATATACGCCATAACCAAGATCTTATATACGCCATAACCAAGATCTTATATACGCCATAACCAAGGTCTTATATACGCCATAACCAAGATCTTATATACGCCATAACCAAGATCTTATATACGCCATAACCAAGATCTTATACGCCATAACCAAGATCTTATATACGCCATAAACAAGGTCTTATTAGCCATACAGGTCTTATACGCATAACCAAGGTCTTATATACGCCATAACCAAGGTCTTATATACGCCATAACCAGGTCTTATATACGCCATAACCAAGATCTTATATACGCCATAACCAAGATCTTATATACGCCATAACCAAGATCTTATATACACTATTACCTGTTTCAGACTGTTTTTATGCATATTGAAAGACTTTAAATGCTAGCAGTAAAGCCACAAGCAGTTGTATTCCTCTGTTTTTTTTCTCAGGCATTCATCTGTGTGCCATCATGCAAGCATGTGCCGAAGCTAGTGGAAGCCTGTCAGAAGAAAGAGTTAAAGTTACATGGTTGTGACCTTACTTGCGACGCCATAGCGCCCCCGTTTGTAATGAAACCGGTAAGCATTGAGACGACCAGGGCTGATTATCGTCCTGGTCGTCCGTTCAAAGAAAGACAGAAAATATTGTTTTACCTAATTATCAGCAGGCATCTTAACACTGTCTACTCTAATGTCTCTGTTATAGCTTGGGTTTTATAACTGGCTGATGAAGTTAATCGGTGAGGTAAGTAAAACACACACACACACACACACACACACACACACTCCTAACTTGTGCTCATTCATAAACTTTATGATCAAGAAGGTCAAAGTAATCCTAAATTGAATTTTTTTACCCTAAAATATGTTCAGTGAGTTATATATATATATACCTGCATTCAGATACATTAAAAGCTCATTATGACATTGGCTCTTTCCTTGTTAACTTTGCGGTTTGCTTGTTCACTTCCTGTTCTTGATGCAGAGCACGGTTCGTGATGGAGAGAATGTAGTCCTCATCAACAACATTTCACGGACAGATTCCCTGAAGTTGAGAGAAACTTTGAAAGAAGTTGGTATTCATTCTGTCAGGAACTTTCTCCCTCTCCTCGAAAAGGTATGAACCAACACATGCAAGGATGTGGCTTTCGGAAAAGGACGTCCTGATTGTCTTACCTGTGTGTGTGTTCCAGGTATTTATAGAATTCGAAATCAAAGCTGATGTTGATCGACTCGGAGCTTGGTACAGTCAGAACGGAGACCCCTGCCACGAAATCCACAGACTAAAAAAGTTTTTCCCCAAAATGCTTCCACACAGTGGTAAGTCTCGAAGGACCTGCTTTTTTAGGGGTTTTCCCTTTCCTGTAGTGTGTTCATATTGTTTTTTAATGCATGTAAATGGTCTGCAAAGGCTAAAATCCCTGTGTTACCCCCCACATTTCTGTATCGGTGATATTGCAATGGCGAAAAAACATGTAGACACTTTACTTTTTTTCATTTTTGCTGTACGACAAAGACTAATAAACGAAAGACGTTCTGAGGACAAAGTGCCAGGAATATGGGGTTAGATTTGTGTATTATAATTTGTGTAGATGTAAATTATTTTGAATGGTATTGCTCTTTACCGGCACCTAACCCTACCCTTATTGCCAGATGGATGTCGAAATGAACACATTTTATGGATTATTCTTACTTTTTACTCCACTTCATTTATGTATCACTTTTAGTTCATTCCTAATTTGTTTTGCTTGTACCATCTTATACAAATACGCAGTCACAATCTCTGAGAAACTTATATCATGCCTTAAAACAATATAATGCATTGGTGGACAACAAACCTTCAACAATATTAACCGTAAACTTCTACATTAGTGTAATGACACAATCAATTGTTGAGTTATATATTCGATATAGGCTGTACACGAACTAACTGTCTATTATAGTAATTGAGTGAGTGTGCAAATCTTTTGAATGCATTTGTGGAAGGTGTTTTACATTTACACTTTACACACACATTATTGATACAACTTTAACCCCATACAGGAAACACACCGCAAGAAGAACCTGGAAGTTTTTTCCTCACTCTGAAGAGTCACCCCTTCATGTTTCCTACCACGACTCCTACCTTTGTCATTCCTGGTAAGAGACCTTGTTACAATATCATTTCCACAAGTTGATTATCACTTAATTCAATGTGATGATCTGATACTACCATGGTTACGTAACGGATTGTTTACTTTTAACTCCAAGATTACCTGACAGTCAGAGGAGAGGAAGACATTGAGGTAAGCACATTTAAGTTCAGCTTTCCTATTTTATATTATATACATAGTTTAGGAGGACCTTTTTATAATATTGATCCAGTAGCATATGAGCTATTAGGTGTGCCTAATGTAAAAGCCTCTACATTTCCATTTGTCTTTACTACTACTGTATCATTATTACGTTGCAACAGGACTAGGGGTGCATACCGGTTACTGGCGGCTTCAGTATACCGTACAGAAATCAGATCCAGTTTTCGATACTTTCAATTTTTTTCAATTTTATTTTTTACCTCTATAAAGTGAGGCGTAATATCCTTAAACTCACGCCCAATCCGCCAGCCAATCAAATTGCACGTCTTGCAACGGCTTCGGTGATTGGCTTGATTGCCAAGCAACGCCCTTCACCTTCCTCCCGAACGTCTGAGCTTTTCGGTTAGCTTTCGTTTTTTCATTAGCTCGATTTCGGCACAAAAATCTAAAGTGTAGCTGCATATGACTGCCAGTCTGAATGGTGGGGTCTGTAACCAGGGCAATACGTTTATTTCTGGGAAAGGCGGCAACACATCCAACCTCTCAACATTTGCTACTGTCACATAAAATGCTAATGTATGACATTAGCATCGCTAACACTCAGAGCTAACCTGTGCTGGAGAGCATGTGTGTGAAGAAGCAGGAAGTGGAAAGGAACTCACCTTGTGGTGTAACCGGCAAGAGAGAAAGCCTTTGAGCTCCAGACTGTTTCAGATCCTTGATAATCCATGATATGGCGTTTCATCACGGCAGCATTTCGTTTAGACGGTAGCTGCCGGGTCCCGCATGAGCTCAGACCCCTCCTTTTTTATTTTAAAGCTTTATACCCCAAATCAGCCATTTTGAAACAGGAAGTGAAATAGAGGGATATGAGGCATGGCTAGAACGGGTGATCTGTTTGGTATTTTGAGCAAAACACTTCATAGACATGTTTTTTTATATATCTGAGACCTATGCTATTGCCTAAAAATAGCATGACAGGTGACCTTTAAAATTGGCTTTGTAACTTCTCATCCCTTGTTTAGTAACTTCTGATCCACTTTGTGAAGTTGGTCTCTGTCTCTCTCCATCTCTTTCTCTCCTGTTGCTGCTAACGTACTTTAAGACGGTGTCTCGTTTGGCACGATCTGTTGTTGTGACTACATAGACAAGTCTAGACCCTAAATATAAGATAGGAAAACAACCTCTTATATTCGGCTCAATACGATAGTATCAAGAAAGCATAAATAAACCTAAATAGTTCCAGACGGTTTTCCTTCCATTCCGGTGAGTCACGTTGTGTGTTTCTGCTCGTCATATGGATCCACCATGTACGTTGTGTTTCTCCAGAAGGCCAGTGGTAGTGGCTCCATGTTTCCCACCATCATGTTGACGGGTCTCCCAGACGGATTCTACAAATACGAGGACATGGCAACGTTGTTCCTGAGCTATTTCCCCGAACAGGACATGGACTCCCTCTACTACAACGTGCTGATCTTACCACTGCAGAAGAGGGTAAGGGGAAGAAGTCTAATCTGTGTAAACTTATTTATTTGGCTATTGCACATTACTGAACACTTAAAACATGAAATGCGCCAAGTGTAAATATTTAACTTTGAGCTACTTTCCATCCGCAGTCCCTCGCATAAAACATTAAGACAATTACGAACCATAGCAGTACAAACACATAAGGTAAGAGTAGAATACCGAAGTATTTATGACATGGCAATACAATATAGCAGCACACGATCGCACGGTCTGTTTCTCAACCATTGTTTGAGTTAAACTAGAAACAATGCAACGAAAGGTTCTATGATTGGGTGGAGAAAAGGGTGTAAAAAGTACCTGGATGAATAAGAGTAGAAACACGATGGTTTAAAATACTCCATTGAACTGAAAACATGACTTAAAGGTGGGGTAGGTAAGTTTGAGAAACCGGCTCGAGATCGCTAGAATTTGAAAATACACAACCGTAGAAAATCTGCCACTTCCTCACAGAGCCCCTCCCCCAACACACAGGAACGCGCACATGACCAATGAGGGCACGAGATAAGTTTGTGCCCCGATGGAAGGCTGACAGGCAGGTAGGCCATCCAGTTACTTTAGCCGGCTCAGATGATTGGTCGTGCTTTTTACAGCGCCACGGCTTCCACAGATGACTTTTATTAATGGATTTGTTGTCAAAGCACTTCAGATATTCATTGCTATCGGGATGTTCAGAGCATTCCATGGAATATAACAAAAAGTATATCTCGAGCCGGTTTCTGAAACTTACCTACCCCACCTTTAAGGAACGGAGCATTCGTCATCTTGCTGCTAGATTCTGAGTTTCTGTCTGGAGAAGTGGCGCCACCTACCGCTGATCGTAATGAAACAAGACCTGGAAAAGAAAAGCATCACATTTCTCCCGTGCAGATTACCTCTTGGTTCGATTTAAATTGAGATCTGTTGTTCTCTTCACCTCTAGGCCTTTGTGTTATTCGCCGACTGGGCGATGTGCTGCAAATTTGCTCGAAGTCACATCTCAAAACCAGTCATGTTCGGATGCCACACAATCAACATTCACTTCGTCTTGGAACCGATACTTCCCGCATCCAGTGAGGTACGGACTCTCGGGGGGGAAAGCACACTGCGACACTCGTCGTCATCAGGATGGGATAACAACCTGACTTGTTGTTTTGTTGTTGTTGCAGGAAATGATGTACACGACTATGATGAAGTTGAGCGGCGGTGTAAGTCTTTAACAACGCATGTCAATCTATTATCGAGTGTTTCTTCGCCTGCTCATTAACACCGCCTCGTTCTGCTTCTTCAGCGAGTTCCAGAGCCAGAGTTTCTGCAGGAGCGCTTGTTGCGTGTGCAGTTTCTCGATTGTCAACGAGTCGTCATCACCGCGGTTTTGGATCTCGTTGTCGCCGCGGCGCCATATGTCAACTTCCTGACGCTGGCCAACAGGGTACGGGAACACACACATCTGCACTTTTCACACTTCATTGTTGCAAACCCTGCCATGTGTCGTCAGGCCTTAAGTCGTCTTTACAAGTATTCAGTTTAGTTCCCTTAGAAGCCATTAGATATCTCCGTTTTTTGTTTGGTTCAGTCTTTCAATTACAGAGATATATTCTGTGATCAATCATCATTTATCACAAGTTTAAAATACTAGAATGAACTTTTATTTTAGGGGGAGATTAAACAAATCCACATGCCGTGCTGTAATAAAGAAATGCATGAAATCAGAGGGTTTTTAACTCTTAATTTCTGAATTGCTGTTACGAAGTCCAGCAAGTTTCCGACACTTAGCTCAAGATAAGATAACCTTTATTAATCCTAAAATGTGTACGTGACAGCATGTTAAAAGAAAGGCATTGCACGTAAAATATGAAAGTCTCAAAAAATAGAAACGGAACTAAAAAGTAAAATATATATATATCTATTAGGGATGGGAATTTGAAAGCAAATGTATATTCGAATATTCGACCCCCCAAAAAACCGGTTAACCGAAATGTACACATCCTATAAAAAAAATGTTTTACAATAACTTTTGGAAATAAATACATACATGTTCAAATAAGTGTAGAAACCAAGTCGAGTTTGTCAAATGTATTGAACTGGTGATCACAGTTTGACAGCTATAGGCCTACAGCTTTCATGTGTGAGGCGATTCACAATCAGGCCAGCGGTAGAGAAGACCCTCTCAGCTGGAATGGAGGTTGTGGGTATAGCAAGGTATAGCATGTATATATACGTTTAATTTGGCATAGTTTGACCTCGACACCGCACTCACTAACCTGGTCGAAATATTTCCACACATTACTCCTTTTTGACGCCATGTCTGTGTAGGACTCTAGAGTGTGAATAATTACCGGACTATGACTGGTAAAATATGTTGAATACCGGCAAAACTAAATCTCTCCAGTCAAAATGTCTATGCACTTTGCCGCCACACACGGTTGCCAAGCAGCGCTCATTGTTGTTTAGGCTGGCCACTCATGTGTCGCGAGTGTTGACAGGGGGCGGGGGAGCACGCTCATGAACTGTTAGCGCCGGAACCTCGCAACGGCTGCGCAGCGCATTTGCGCCTAAGATGAGGTTTGAGTCTGCGTGATCTGCGTGTAGGGAGGGGCAGCAGCCTTATCATTGGCTAGATCTGATGGATTTGGACATAAACACGAGTGAAGTATAACCGGACGTGAGAGAGAGGGACCGGTGAGCGGAGCAAAACACACCTTTAGACGTCACCTAACGCATTTAGCTATGGCACTGTCTTATACATTGAATTATTCAATTTGATCATATGTAATCAACTTAGGCATCACTCCCAAAGAAAAACAATTAACACAAATATTAATAACTCATATTCGAATACCTGAATAATTATTCGAATACCTGAATATATTCGATTAATCGTTCCCATTCCTAATATATATATATATATATATATGGTACACGGTATAAGTTCACCGTGAAAGACGACAACTTAAAGCATCAACAAAGCTGCTTTAATGGAGAGGTAGTATTCATATTGTGAGATTAAGAGTGTGTGACATGTGCCTGTAATTGATCTTGTCCCCTCTTCTGTGTCATGATTTCTTCTTCAGATGTACATCGAGATGGCCGACTCCAGTGGGGTCACTAAAGTGTTTGAGGAGCTCCAAGCTCTCCCGTCAAGCGTACATTGGTAAGCAATGTAATGTAGGAGCGTAGAATTAAATTGGATTTTGTACGTGTTCCTATACTTTTTATTCCCCGATTCCTCTCACTGACAATAACCTTTTGTTTCTCTCTTTAGGAATCAAGTTCAAAGTATTGAATCGTGAGTAAATCTCTTCTTTGAATACTTTAAATGTGTTAAAAACAACCTTAACTTATTGGGCTTTAAAGGAGATTACTGACCAATGTGAAAAGCAAAATTAAATGTTTTAAACAAAGGCATTTCACATAATTTAAAAAAATATAGTAGAAAATATACAAATGTAAAATATCTCAAAATAGAAAATTAAGCGGCACTAAAAAGTGAAATCTATATATATATAAGTTGAACGTGAAAGATAAATATCTGTCAAACAATATGAAGGGCAAAATTACAGCTAGCAAAATGTAAAAGTAGGAGTGTGTGAGGAATGTCATATGAATTGAGGCTCTGGCCACACAGAGACCAAACGAATCGTATCCGCTATAGTTCTCTATCTTATAGACGGTTCGTCCACACAAGGCCAACGGGGAAACGTGGATAGCGATAACGGGTCCCAAGGACGCAACGCTCTGTGGGGCCAAACGGCTCCGTGTGTACGCCCTATACCAGGGGTGTCAAACTCAAATACACAGTGGGCCAAAATTAAAAAATGGGTACTAGTGGAGGGCCGGACTGGTTCAATGTTTATTGCAAAACTTATTGAAATGAACTTATTGCACATTTTAAACCTGGAACTAACGAAGCTTAAATTATTGCCTATAAAAACAACATTAAATAATCAGGTGCATTCATTTCTTATGGCTCTATCTGCAGCTTTTCCAGAGTCATTTCTGATGAGTACAACAGCTTCAACAAAACTATTCCCCTCAAAGAGAAACCAAACATGCCCTGTTGTCGTGAGAGAACGTGCAGAAGGAAGCATCCATTGAACTCAGGTTGCTGCTCTGAGATGCTAGCTCAGATACTTGGCCTCTCATCTCGGGTGCAAGGTCATCAATGTTTGGGCTCTGAGCGGAGGAGACCCTCAGGATGGAGAGAAGGTGTGCTGCAATATACCGGCGGGCCAGATCTAATAGCAATTAGAAATTATCCTGCGGGCCGAAATTCAATCCACCAAGAACCCGATTTGGCCCCCGGGCCTTGAGTTTGACACATGTGCCCTATACGATCATTTCCTGATAGCGATCGCGCCATAGCCCCACCTCTGCTGTCACTCCCGCGTCATTGCTGATGTGTTTCGCCCAAGCCCTCAGGAAGTGCGCCCAAACTTTTTCCCATTGACTAACATTGAGAAAGAGACGTCTGTAAATACTATGGTACATCCCTTATTAGAATCATTAGGTCCTTAAAGTTGTAAATTGCACTAAAAGCCAAATCTAGATTCTCTCTCCATTCATTCTCCTGGGCCGAGAGTGGGAGCTCCGGGGGCGGGGCTTAAGGGGCGCATGCTCTGTGAGCGCACATACGGGTTCTTCTGCTCTGGCAGCCAGGCATGCTGGGTAATCTGTGACGTTTCGCTCTCTCAAAAGTTGGGCCATTTTGTCCTCATGCGCCAATGAGCAGCTCTCATTGAGGTGACGTGCAACAACATTAACCTTTCTGTTGGTCGCGATGGCAGAGCGAACAGGTACAGGCAGGGCCCTTAATGATAGCCCTATAGTTTAAATCTACTACCCACACATGAACATATGGAAATGGGTTACTATTTAAAGAAATAAATGTATTTAGGAACCTATCCATGTGATTTTTAGGAGGGGTCGACCTCAAATCCTCTAGGGGGTCCAGGGGCATGCCCCCCCGGTAAAATTTTATTTTGGAGTTAAATGCATCAATCTGGTGCATTTTGAGGGGGAAATATAGAGACTAGATCTATGGAAACACCTATATTAAACAGAACTGTATACATTTCAATAATTATAAAATCATGGCCATAACCAATACCATACCTTTTCCAATATGAAAAAAACACTGAAACTTGTTTATTAATTTATTTTTGGTTCATTTATAGTTGTGAGTGTGTCTGTGCTCCTGAATCAGCCTCTCCTGTCTCCCTCCTCTCCCCCTGCTGCTCTTTGAGGCAGCAGCAAAGACTCGTTTTCTCTCAACAAGTTTTAAAAGTGTATCTTGCCTTTTTTCACCTTAATATGTGTTTACATAACTGGTGACCACACCGTTTGAGACCCACTGAGAACTTAGACTGAGTTAACTTTCTAAACACTCAGAGTCCTTTACCTCACCTGAGCTGAGCTTATCCCGAGCTTGAATGACACACAGAGACCAATCGAGGGCTTTGATTTATGATCTGTATGACAGTGGCCATGTCGGCAGGCATGCGTGCCACACATCATGTGTGAGGCAGGCCACTTAACAGGCCAGAAGGAGGCGAGATCAGTGCAAGGGAGCGAGGGATCATAGTCCACAAGTTAATCGATCGCAGATGGCGTCGTGGTCACGGACAAATAAAAAAAAATATGAAAAAATTAAAAACCTAAATGGGTCGCGAAATATACTTGGGCGCCCGTTAATATACCTGGGCGGCCCGCCCAAGTATAGTCTGTGTGGGAAACCCTGGACTAAATGCTTTTATGATATCGACTTCGGTTCGTTTTCGTCTCCGTGTGGCCGGGGCCTAAATGTACAGTGTGAAGCAAAGTCTAGTTACAAGTTCTAACAACTCAAAACCCATTTTGTTTGTCATTTTAGACTGAACCCCCTGAAACAGCATCTGCCGTTTACAAATGAGGCCAGAAAAAACGTCCGATGCTCGACCCGCTCCAGGAATGCAAAATCCCACTCTTCTCTTCCCGAAGCCGCTCTGCAAGTCCTCGAAGGATCCAGCGAGGAACAAAAGAAGGAGGACAGCGAGAAACCAGGAAGTGACGTCAACACGGACTCTGCGGTTCTTTCAGAGTCGAAAGAAGATGGGGTGAAGGCAGAGGAGGCTGCTCTCAGTCCGGCCTCCTCGGAAACCAAGCCGAGCGAAGATCTTCCTCCGATCAACACGGATGTTTTCCAGGTTCTGACGGCAGCCGTCCGTAACCACCGACTCAGCCGGGCCCGCCGCTCCCAGAGCGAGGAGAAGAAGGTGAGGCCGCCATTTCACTGAAGGCAGGGTTCGAAAAGTAATGGGAATTCAAAATGCAAATTCCAGACCCTGGAAAAGTTATGGAAAACAATATTTTGGGAAATGTAACTAAAGTTGCAACAAATATAATTTATATTTTATCTAATCGCCGAAATAGTAATACTATAATGATAATAAATACTGTATCGTATAGTAACGTAAAATGGCATTTAACTGTCGAGGTATTTTGCTGGTTCGAGATGTTTACACTCACGCCCTTTAGTCTACAGTTGCTTCAGCCTGTCGCTACTATTTGTTTTATTTTCCTGTTCCATGTTAAAGGTCCCCTATTGCACTGTTTTTCATCAATATAGTTTAGGTCTCAGATATATACAGAACATGTTTCTGATTGTCCGAAACCAATATATATATATATATATATATATATATATATATAATATACAATAATATACAATCAACAGACACATATGCAAACATTAAGATACAATACAAATATAATCAGTGAAAACATACTGGAAATGCTTATAAGACACACTCAAACAAAACATATTGGAAAGCAAGAAGACGTTTTATTTCATTACTTTTCATTTCTGTGTTCTATCAAAGCCATGTAATACCCTGTTATTAATGGGAATGGGGAGATGGTCTTGTTTTTATTTTGTAAATTGTCTGTTTTTTGTTAATGAAGCACTTTGAGTTACCTTAGTGG
Organism: Champsocephalus esox; assembly: GCA_036324585.1. Classification (NCBI taxonomy): domain Eukaryota; kingdom Metazoa; phylum Chordata; class Actinopteri; order Perciformes; family Channichthyidae; genus Champsocephalus; species Champsocephalus esox. The sequence goes on from CM070489.1 coordinate 3,414,076, forward strand.
AAACAATGCTTCATACATTTGATTAAACAATATATTCTGTCGGCGCTAAAATTTGAAATCAAGTTTACATTTGTAGTCTGGGTTCGTTCATTGAATCACCATCAACGTAAAAAACAATAATTTTCAACTAAATTGTGACTTTAATCACTGAGATTTCGATATGTTTCCTTATTGTTTTTAAAAATATGCATACATCCGACGAAAACTTAAAGGTGGGGTAGGTAATCCACTTCAGAAACAATTGTTATATTCCATGGAATGCTCTTAACATCCCGATTTATTAAAGGCTTTGACAATAAATACATTAATAAATGTCATCTGTGGAAGCCGTGGCGCTGTAAAAAGCTCGACCAATCATCTGAGCCGGCTAAAGTAACTGGATGGCCTACCTGCCTGTCAGCCTTCCATCGGGGCACACACTGATCTCGTGCCCTCATTGGTCATGTGCGCGTTCCTGTGTGTTGGAGGAGGGGCTCTGAGAGGAAGGGGCAGATTTTCTTCGGTTGTGTGCTTTCAAATTCTAGCGCACTCGAGCTGGTTTCTCCATTCTTACCTACCCCACCTTTAATGTTTAAATAAATGTGTATTTTCTCAGAGCCCCCGCAAAAGCAGAGGAACTTCTGGACATGAATCGGATGGCAAAGCACCACGGAGAGAGGTAAACAAAACGTTGTATTTTATCCAACATGTATTAAATTGCATACATTTATCTTGAAGTACACTATTTGATCCCTTTGTCTTCGCCGCCTCAGGATGATTTAACCAGTGACATTCCTGCGTCAGACAACGATGGTTTTGATGAGGATAATTTGAACATGGATGAGTTTGTGACGGTGGATGAAGTCCGCGACGATGAGACTCCATCTTCCAGTCACCGAACTCACGGCTCCTCCTCCAGGACGTCTGCGAGAGCCAGGAGAGAGAGGCACAGCTCCGCCGACAGACACTCTTCATCGCGGTATTCAAAAGACGGCAAAAGATCTGCCATTTCCTCCTCTTCGTCATCCAGGTCGACGAGAGGCCCAAGCTCTTATCGCTCCGAGTCACCGAAAAAGTCAAAACAGTCCTCATCAGAGCCCACTAAATCTCCCACTAAAGCCTCTGCCAGTTCCAGTAAGACCTCCCCTTCTTCCCCTGGTCAGAAAACACAACGGAGCAAAACTAAGTCTCCATCCAAAGCATCAGAAACCGCGTCGTCTGGCTCCCGTTCATCTGCAGCAACCGTCGAGGCTTCAAAGGAGACTCATTCGGAGAGAGAGGTGGCGAAAGACAATCAGAGCGCAGTGGCAACGTCCGACCACAAGGTGTCAGCAGAGGACGTTCCTGCGAAAACTGTTGAGACAGAAATGGAAACATCATCAGAGATGCGTCCACCTCTGCGGGAACAAGGGTTAGAGTCAAGCGCAGAGGTGGAGGAGGATAAGAAAAGCAAGGAGGCTGGGGAACAAGACGGTAGATCTGAAGCCAAACCGACTGACCCCGAGGGAGAGAAGGAGCCGAGCTTTCAGGTTCTGGACACATTTGGAGATGAAGGCAAAGCCCGCGCACAGGGAATGGAAGTGACCGAGGACCAAACGGCTACATGTGATCAGGAAAGCTCCACCGTGGAGAAACTGTGCGACGACGACAAATCTGACAAATCTATTAAAGATCAAGAAGCTAATAATGTAAATACAGGAAGTGAAGAAGCTTCTGTGCAAATGGGAGAAGAGATGAAGAGCAAAGAAGTCCACACCCTTCCTGACAAAGATCTTGAAAGCGGAGATGCTGGATTAGAAACCTTTGAGATTTTAGACTCTATAGGCGATCAGACGGCGCCAGAAGACCAGGAAACCCCCGGGGATCTGATGCCTAAAGAAGAAATGGAGTCCGTGGAGGAGGGGGGAAGCGACGTATCGGGTGATTGATTCTGTTGACGATCAGCCGACGGAAAACACGGGGAGAAGAAACGGGAGAGGGGAGGCGAGGAAAGACGAGAAAGCATCGACGAAGAGCGTTCCCTCAACCAGAGCGTCCAGAAGTGAAGCTTCAGAAAAAGACAAAGACGCCACCGCGGAGGACGTCGTGTATGAGATAATCGATTCGGTTGAAGATAAACCAGTTCAAGATGTCGTCGCCGCCGCCGGCTCAGAACAATCTGGTAGAAGACGGAGTGCACGAGGAAAGAAGGAGACGGAAGTGTCTGAGGAGACTACGTACGAGGTCATAGACTCCGTGGAGGATGCCGGCGATGAACCGACTGCAACTCGATCTACCAGAGGAACGAGAGGAAGATTGGCTAAGAGTGACACGCCAGCAAGGAGGAGGAACCCTAGCACACCACCGAAGAAGAGTAACGTGGCTGTAGGAGAGGATGCTACCTTAGCAGAAGAGAAGGACGGGGTTGCTAAGGACGAACCGCCCGCTACAAAACCAAAAGCAAAACGAGGAAGACCAAGGAAAATTACTAAAAAAGAGACGGCAGCGATGAAGAAAGCCGAGAAAGAGGCAGCTGCTGAAGAAACAACGACGACGACGACGTACCAGATCCTCGATTCTGTGGAGGACGAGACGATAGACGAGACGTGTGAAAACAACGAGAAAAAAACGGAGGAAAGCGCATCCAAAGACGAGGAGGAGGAGGAGCCTATGTATCAGATCGTGGATTCTCTGGAAGAAACGTCTGAAAAAGTGGAGGAGAATCCAACGACTGAATCCCAGAGTGATGCCGCTACATTTGAAAAGACCAACGAAGAAGACCCCCCGGAGAAAGACATAACGGGTCTGGACGAGGTGAGCGACGAGGAGGAGGATTACCCCGACGACCACGCCGAGGAGGAAGAGCTGAGGAGGCGACATGTGGCCGCCAAAGAAAGGCAGATCTCAAAGGAGAAGGAGGAGAGGAGGAGCAAGGGGAGAGAGGAGAGGAGGAGCAAGGAGAGAGAGGAGAGGAGGAGCGAGGAGAGGAGGAGCAAGGAGAGGGAGGAAAGGAGGAGGAGAGAGGAGAGGGAGGAGAGAGAGAGGAGGAGCCATAGCAGCAGCAGCAGCAGAGGAGGAGGAGGAAGAGCGAGGAGGACGAAGGAGGAGGAAGAGCTGGTGACTCTGGATGAGGTGGGGGCAGATGAGGTGGGCGAGGGAGAGCTGCAGGCACTCGTCACTCTGGATGAATTCGTAGAGGAGGTGGAGCTAAACACACCAGAGACCCGCCCACTGCGCCAGGAGGACCAATCAGAAGACTTCTTAAACCCAGAGGTAAAAAAAATCAACATTTATGATTATTTTTTTTAGAGAAACATAAACTACAGCTGCACGAACTAGGGATGGGAATTTTAAAGCAAATGTATATTCGAATATTCGACCCCCGGTTAACCGATTAACCGAAATGTACTTATGGTACTTAAAAAAAAATATGGGAAAAATTGACAAAAAAAAAGTTTGAATTTTTAAAAATAAATACATGTTCAAATAAGTATAGAAAGAAACCAAGTCGAATTTGTGAAATGTATTGAACTGGTGATCACAGTTTGAACAGTTGACAGCTATAGTCCTACAGCTTTCATGCTTAAAACATAACTTGGTTTTTAAATGAAAGAGGGATCAAACACGAACAACATAACGGGTTAGGGTAACGTAACCCGTGACGACAGAGATCAACAACCTGTAGCAGGGCCTGTGCACAGAATGCAGCTATTCAATACTCATTGTTCTTTAAGAATATGAGCAATATGAGACCCTCTCAGCTGGACATAAGATGAGGTTTGAGTCTGCGTGTAGGGAGGGGCAGCAGCCATATTAGGCACCCCTCCCAAAAACATTACAATAAAAATATTCAAAACTCATATTCGATACCTGAATAATTTAGAATAGTCGTTCCCATCCCTAGTACGAACACAGACGCTACAGATTGTCGTGTCTCGCTTTTCAGACGTCGGTGACTTTAGACGAAGCTGTCGACGGCGATGATGAGGAGAAGCAGGAGGAAGATGCGTCCATTCCTGCCAAACGCAAACATGATGACGACCCAGGTGTGTACACATACACACATGCATTAAATTCAACACAGGAAGACCATAGAAGGTTTCATTATCTAATGTGCGTAAATGTTTTATGTCCAATTTTAGAGGAAAGTGCAAACTTCGTGACGGTAGACGAGGTGGGGGAGGAGGAAGAGGAGGAGAAGGAGACGACTATTAAAACCAAGGCAAGAACACCGGCCAAGAAGAGAGCCAGACAAACCCCCGGTAACACACACACACACACACACACACACACACACACACACACACACACACACACACACACGTTTTACCATGTATGTGAACCTATTTGATTTCATTATATTCCTGTGTGCTTGGCGCTGTTGAGATCTCCATATTAGGTTGAATGATTAAAACGAAAGTTAGTTATAATCAATTATATTCTCGTATAACCCAACATTTTTTTTTGCCCTTTTTACCCAAACATGGGAAGGTGTGTCTTATGCCATAGAATATGTCTGGTCATGTCCAGTCCTGTACATCAGAGGCCACGCCCAGTTTCCACAAATATGGGTATGGTATGTCTGGGTTTTTCTGTCTTGTTTCGAGCATAAAAACACGAGCTGAGAGGGAGCAGACTGGAGAGGGGGGGTTGGTAGCTCTCCCCTGGTAGCTCTCGCCTCGGTAAGGTTCTCTCCAATGTATTTGTTGAATGCTGGCCGAGTGAATTGTTGGATGAAGATCCCACAAAATTCCCGCAATAATCTAGAATATGTCTTGGTAAGTTTTGTACCAAGGGATATTTTATAGAGCAAAAGAGGGCATTTAAATCTTAGTAACAAGCAATATCTCAATGGCAAAGGATTTAATATTAGAACTGTTATAATCTTTAGTACTTTATGTATAAGATGGCGAAACAAAACTGTCTATTGGCATATATCATTAGACCTTGAATGGAGAAAACCTCAAAATCAAAGAGGAAATGGCAAAAGAACCTTTATATTATTTCTCTGTTCTTTATTTTACATTTTATTCTTCCCTTCAGTTATTTTAAATTGTTATATGCCTGCACCCTACAGCAATATTCATTTAAATTAGATTTTTTTGAACACATCTCTCCCCTTTTTCTGCTGGTTTTCACACGGCATGGAGGTGTCGTGCTGTCAGGTCGTTACACTGATAAGAGTAAGATATGGCCCTGTGCTTTCTGCCGTTAGACGCCACCTGAGTAGGAGGAAGAAACAGTCGCCCTGCTGTCTAGAGAGATTCCAGAGCAATATGGACCACAAGTACCGCTTGAAGACATTCTTAGGGAAGTTCAACTGAAACGACTCGTTATGAATCAGAGAACAAATGTGTACTATATTGTTGATCTTAAAACCTCAGGAATCTACCAAGAGGATATTAACCTGTCCAGCGGGACTGCTTCAGTCGCAGTATCTCCAGGGAAGCTGACTCCTGGACCCAGCAAACCTGTGCAGCATGAATCAGCGGCTGAGTCACCTGTCCCCCTGCCAGCGGGGGATGAAGTTCCTTCCAGTTCTGTGGGGGAGACTGCGTATCTACACATTAAACCACTCCGATTGCAGTGGATTACCCAACAAGGACACCGACTACCTGATTGCATCATGGCCGATCCAGCCGTCTGGCCTCAAGTTTGGAGATGTCGTCCAGGAAAGAACAGCAACCGCTCCATGGTCCGGGTCATGGATGTACTAGAGGTTGCAACATGGATAGTGGAGTCTACGTTGATGCACGTGAACGGCCCACCGTCCGTGCAGAAGTCAGGCCGAGTGGGAGTACTCACACAAATCTACCATCACCACGACGGCCCATGGGCTCTTTTTACTCTGGTGCCTGAGCTCGGTGTCGACAATCCAGTGCGCTACTATATTTTCGGTGACCGCTCGTTTGGATTCAGCGGAGAAAATCCTTATTCCACATTCCGAAGAACTTTTCATGTTATTGATGCTTGAAGTTTTTCGCATTTTTACAATTTTACCTGTTGCTGTTTTTGATAACTTTGCGTTTTAAAAAGAGGGTGTTGAGATCTCCATATTAGGCTGAATAATTAAAACGAAAGTTAGTTATAATCAAATATATTCTCGTATAACCCAAAATGAAAATGCTTCATATTTTATGATTTTCTATATTTACAGTATAAACAAGTGGTTTGTTAAGTTGAGTGTGAGGCCCGTTATGGTTTATGGGCGTCACTGATAAGAGAGGAGACGGTTTCTTCTCTCTTCCCTCACAGCAGTACACAGGGAGCGGGGCTGCTGACCTTTTGGGGAAATACTAAGGCCCCAAAAAGTTGTTTATGCCGTCGTCGAGAATAATATATTCCAGTCCTGCACACTTATGCCATAGCCAATAGAATATGTCTGGTCATGTCCAGTCCTGTACATCAGAGGCCACGCCCAGTTTCCACACATATGGGTATGGTGGAGGTGTCTGGGTTTTTCTGTCCTGTTTCGAGCATAAAAACACTAGCTGAGAGGGAGCAAACGGGAGAGGGGGGGGGTTCCCCTGGTAGCTCTCGCCTCGGTAAGGTTCTCTCCAACGTGGTAAATATCACTCGAATGTATTTGTTGAATGCTGTTAGACTCCAC
>CM070489.1:3425643-3485064 GCA_036324585.1 Champsocephalus esox
ATTTAACCGTACTAATCTTTAGTCTTGTGTGAATCTGTGCCGTCCTGTTTTTCACTCTCACCCTGTTGCCCTTTGATCGAGTCCATCTGATCTCAGACACACCCTGTGCTCCACTTCTCTGCCTCTAGAAACACTACGAGAAGCTGCAGCAGAAACCTTCCGATTCCTCGCAGAGTTTCCAAGGATCTGTTTCCGATTGATCCGGAGACTTCTAACTATTTCCTTTGCAAAAACATGAAAAGCTGGACCTGTGTGTGTGTGTGTGTGTGTGTGTGTCTGTGTCTGTGTGTGTGTGTGTTTTTCTTTCTTTTACATAATGTACGATTAACTTACTTTTTGATTTGCTCTAAGTGTGTGTGTGTGTGTGTGTGTGTGTGTGTGTGTGTGTGTGTGTCCTGTGTCTCTTAAATTGTGTATCATATGAAGTCTAGAATTGAAAGGTAAACGGTGTTAATTCTCATCCATCATCTCTTTGAGTAAAGCACCAGACTGCGGTTTTTTTTTACTTAGACGTACATTAGCAACGTTATACATAATGTGAGTCATTCTTGTGTTACTCTGAGGACGTGTCGACAGTTTCTTATCGTTTTAGTTTCGGATGTCATAATTGTTTTGCTTGTAAAAGTTAATACGAATCATGAAGAAGTTCTTGTCTGTGTCTGAAACTTAACTTGATGATATTAAAACGTGTTCCCCTGAAGCTGCGCCGCTTGCCTTTTCTCTTCCATCGTGAACACCTGAGCCTTATTACTTTGAAGCGTCTCTATTTTTAATTCATGCAAACGAAACTGCTGAGTTTCGGCGAAAAGCGATAAAAGATGTTGCAGATTTAGTCATTAAAATTATTAAAAAACTCAATACCTTAATAAATGGCTTTAAACCAAAGGACACATGCACTTTAAATGTTCTGGAAAGTTCCTTCTTCAGTTTTAGCCTTTATTTTATCTCATGGAGTCCCTAAGTGACGTTGAACAGTCTGCTGGGTCCTGGTCCAGGTCATGTGACTTTGTGTTCCCATGACAACATGTCCATGTGCCAGGCTAACACGTGTGACGAAAATTCAAGCCATTTAATAATTAAAATGCTACACATACTGTGACATGTCCTTTATTACATTTAACCTGTTGTGGAAACATTTCCCGTTCAAATTGATATGAGACGAACATCGCCGTGACACCGATCGGGACTTTAACCCAAAGTGACACATATGCACAATTAGACATTATGATCTGCTCAGTTAATTTAGCTGATTCAAGTTCTTATTCTTCAATTCAAAGAATGTTCAAACTAATTTAAACCAACAAATCATCCTCATTAATGAAGTTATATTTAAGAGTGCTTTCACCATTAAAGCCCAATGTGATGTATACGTCAGATATGTGACAGTAGGGGGGTCATTGTCAGAAATCTGTCTTGGTCTATTTAGTCTGAATTATGTTCCCCTTAATTTCCCCAAAAGTAGAAATGGGTCCGGGTTCTTATCTTAAAATTAATTTCCGGAGAACAATTTCTTGAATTCATATGTATTTATTCAAGGGACTTTAATTTCATAATGCCATCTTCTACATTACATGTTAGACGCTTTTCTCCCAAGCGACTTGCGTACTCAGTACTGTGGACAATCCCCACGGGAGGATGTGTCTCAGGGACACGACGGTTGCGGTCGAATAGTCCCAAAAACCAGCTCCTATCGTCTATCCCTTGACCTCTGTGTGAAACGACACGGGGTTAAGGGATAGTGGATAGGATAATTCAAAAGGACTTAGGAGAAGAGACTGCGGTGCTTTCGAGCAGGGGTTTTCAAAGTGTGGGAAGGTGAGCCTCCCCTCAGAGAACATAAGAACAGCCGCGCCGTACAATTGTTGTTGTTATAATGCAGGGGTATTCAACTTCACTTCAAAGAGGTCAAGTAAGAGAACATTAAAGGCTCTATTTTCGCTGTCTACCTTCCGCCATTTGAAATTACTCCCACTGTTTCTCTCCTCTTGTCTTGTTTGTGTATGTTTGAATCTATCGCGCTGACTCACTGACTGCACCGATTTGATTGGCTGAGTAGCGTCACCTGCTTAAAAGTAAACATTTGTATCTTTATGTTTTAAACATTTTGCATCATAGGTCCCCTTTAATATTACATAAGCCGAGTCATACTGAAACAACTCTCTGAACGGCTGTGTTTTCCAGGTTGCTTATCTTCCGGCGTCTTCCATCAGCTGTGAGTCCTTTGAGAGGAAACCCATTCGGAGCATTTATAGCATCAACACTCTATTTGGTATCATTGATATGACAAAGTAACACAACGACAGCGTAACTATTTATAAAAACAAGAATAGGAGCTCAAATCCAACACACGGTCCACCGTCTTATTTTTTATCTCGCGTCCTGAGGGTAGCATACTTCCCGTAAACACACACACACACCCCCTACACACACACACTGACTACAGTAGCCTATGGCCCTGATGAAAGGAGGAAACGGTGATTTCATGGCGTGCTTGTTTCCTCAATTCCAGCTGAAGGCAATTTCAGGATTTGGTTATCTTTTTCTGTTTTGGAGATTAACTTCTGCCGGAGGATTTTTCCCATTTACTTCAAAGAACAATTGATACCTTTGCGATCAGGAAAAACAATACCCAAGCATTTTCCTGAATGTACGTTTCCACTAAGAACACAGTGGTTTTCTTTCGATGTCATCAAAACATTCCTGATTTTTCCCATGTTGTGAAAAATCAATATTGAGCAACCACCATGTCAACATTCATTTGATTGTGGGTTTCTAATTGAAGTTAATTGTAATGTTATAGTTGTACTAACACATGTCCTGATATGTTGATCCATGCTATGATGTGTCGTTATGAATGTAGATTGAACAGAGACTCCGAATGATAAGATAGATAAGACGGACTTTTATTAATCCCCCGTGGGGAAATTGTTTCTCTGCATTTGACCCATCCTAGTGTTAGGAGCAGTGTGCTGCCATTTTGAACGGCGCCCGGGGAGCAGTGTGGGGAACGGTGCCTTGCTCAGGGACACCTCGCACCTCGGTAGCACTTGGTCTTGCCGGGACTTGAACTGGTGACGCTGCTTTGTCCTTCATTTTACTCTAAATCAGACCATTTACACAATTAACCTAATTATTTATTAAAGAAGGCTTAAAACTAAAGATTGAGAACAAAAACTCACCATGTCTACTGAGTTAATGAATCAAGTGAGAAGTCGTTGATTTTCTCATAGACTTCTATACAAGTTCATGTCCATATGCAGCCAGAAGGGTCGCCAGTAGTATTACACATCCCACTTCAATCTCATTAGTATTCATAAATGTGCCAGGTCGCCACGCCCCCTTTTTACCGGAAGCCCCGCCCCCATAAATATTAATCAAAAAATTAATCAAAAATTAATTAAACTAATTAAACCGCTTCCGGTGGATGTCCCGATTCCGGTTTACAAAATTAAAGTAGAAAAATAATATGCCGTTGTTTCAATTAATATGTATAGGATATATGTCCTGCCTCCTAACCACTTCCTGTGTGGTTAATCCTGTATATAGTATTGAATGTAACTTACAAATAACATGAGATTAATTAAAGCATCTAAAAACAAACATATATATTTTTAAACCTCTCTGTTCTCTGCTAGCAGGACATAGTGGTAAAACATATGTTCGGAGGAGGAGGGGGGAACACACACACACATAAACACATACACACACACATTCCCTGGCCCCTCACCTCCCCAGGACCTCGCGGCGTCACAGTGACTGTTCATGGACAGCAGGACACGATGTTAAAAAACATATGTTTTTTGGAGGAGGGGGACACACACACACACACACACACACATTCCCTCCCCCCCCAGAGCCCCATGGAATAAATGTCGCCCCGTGGTTAAATATTTTTCAAGTGAGAGAGAATGGCCAAGAGACGTCTGGATATGGGTCTAATCAGCGAGACACCGGTAACAACTTACATCCATCCATTGGGTGCTCCAATTCAAAGTAAAACATTTTAAAAACAGATATCTTAAAAAGTCAATCTTTTCATGCTAAAGGATAAGGAGGGGTAAAACCCCAGACCCCTGGGGGGAAACCATAAAACCCCTGGGGTGACAACCATGTGTTAAACAGAGGGTGGTAGGTAATATACTTAAAACAAATATAGAAAGTCAGAATATTCACCTGAGCAAAGATACATACACTTTGTATAAACCGACAAGGGTGTACGAAACAGAGTTTTCGTACAACAATTTCAAGCAGATCTCGCTAATGATACAGTTTTTAACACACAGCGAGATACATAAAAGTTGCAAATGCTAAAAACACTCATAGACCTAAAACAGTATCTGTTCTACCATAAAAACCCCAATATAACGTTAATTTGTTAAACAGGAATAATCCTATTGGCTGTTTTTAGAGTCATTTACATATTGTCTAACCTATAAAAGTAAATTCCGAATATCGGATCAGCCTCTCAACTAGATTGGGCTGTGTTAACTCTGGTGTCTTCCCGAGATCTACATGCAACCAAAAAGAAGTCAGCCTTTTTGCGACATATGGTGGCCGACGGGAGGGACACACACACACACACACACACACACACACACACACACACACACATCCCCCGCTCCTCACTCTTTAGAAGCTGTCTAAATAAACAGCCAGGAAGATATGCTTCAGTCTCCTCTGTCTTGAAGGCATTCTTAAGCACATAAATGTAACATTAGGCTATGCATAAAATAACCAAACGATTATTACATTAACTAATTTGAACAGTAATTCACATCATCATCTCATAACAAAATAAGCTAAGGCAACTACTTGCATTCAGTGACTTGATTTTTAAATGAAAACCAGGGATATCTTTTTTGTTCTGCGGTCCATATCTCATTAAAAATATCTAATGTTAGTAACTATTAAAGAAAAAATGGGGACAATTCTGTTTTAATGTAGTTTGACCATTGTAACTGCTGTGCAGACATACTGATAAATAGGGCTTCTAACTAATTACCTTAAATTAAACCAGTTCAATACGTATTATTCTTATTCTTATCATTCTTTATGAGCGCAGTAACGGTAAGGTATCTAATTACCTATGTATCTAATATTCCATCACATAATAACAGAGAGGGTCAAACTGAAGTAGAGACATGGCAGAAATTCTACAATGAAGTGGGAACAGTGAAGGGGAAGTCTCTTTGAAGAGGGTAAAAGTAGTTTAAAGATCTTAATGCCCCTTGATCATATCCTTTTTTATTTTTAAGACTTTTTTTTACAGACACTCGGCAGATTTGTGTGTAATTCTCTCACAAAGGAACAGTAAGTCTCTTACTTTTTTTTGATAGTGTTTTTTATGTATGACAACTTTACAACTGGTAGAAAGTTAAGTACTTTTTTCTGAGCAGATTTTCTTTAAGACTGTGACTCTTAACAAACCAAACCCCCGAGAGACAGACATACTCACCCCCCTTTTCAACGTTTTTTTTTGTAGGACTTCAAGATATGTTGCATGTCATGCATAAACATGGTGTCATCTTTTCTTGAAACTGATGTGCTGTCCGTTTTTACAAACAAGTTATGTTTTTATGCTTCTTCATCCTCTAAATGTTCCTCCTATTGTGAAGAAGGACCTCTTCACAATAACAATCAAGGTGGATCTGTGAAATGAAACACCTCTTCCCAAAGTGTGACTACCCTATTGAGGGCATGCGTCTAGGGCAGTAGGGTCTAAATCGAGGGGCCATATATACTAACATGCAGAACGTACGGTATGTTTGAAAAAGACTAACCATATATCCAGTTCAAGCTGTCTTTAAGATGTGACATCGCTCTCTGACTATTTCCCATAAAATCGTGACAAACTATTACTTGTTCTTACATTTGAACTCTTGCTGCTTGGTTGAAAATGATAGATGAAAAATAACTTTTTTTAAAAGAGTCAAACCACAAATGGTTTTAAGATTTGTTACAAAATGTAGCAAATCATCTAAAACGAAGAACTGTTTTCAATTAAACAACCATTACACAATGAAAATGTGTTTTATTTTTATTTTTTTGCTTTCATATATAGTGATAGTATTTGTAAACGAAACATTTAAAGTGGCGAAACATTTAAAGTGGTCCTGGAATCTTCATTTTTTCAGAAACATTCTGTAACATTACCGAAGAAATGATACTTACTCTTTTTTCTTGTGTTACCAAGATACTTTTAGATACAGTTTGGTGTCTGAAAACTGAAACTAGTTGAATACGAAGTACTTTATAAGGAATTCGGATTCTTTTAAAGGCAGATTTTGGCTTTTTTCTCTTGCCAAGATACTTTTAGACACGCTTTAAGGGTGCAAAAACTTTAGAACAGGGTAAAATATTCATTAATTTGTATTGAATTGAATTGAGTTTTCTTTTTTGATTTTCAACATACTATATGACTTTTACATATTTTCTGACGTACTATACTTTTTTGACTTTTTTCTATAGAATCTTGACAAAACTATTACAGTACTTGTTCTTAAATGATGACCTATTGCTGGAGATGAGATGAAAAAGCTACAACGCTTAAAGAACTTTTTTTCTAAAAACTCTCAATTCTATAACTGACTACCACCATTCAACACAATAAGCCCCACCCTCCGCTCAGCAAATCATCTAAAACGAAGGACTGTTTTCAATTAAACAACCATTACACAATGAAAATGTGTTTTATTTATTTTTTGCTTTCATATATAGTAATAATATTGTAAACGAAACATTTAAAGTGGTCCTGGAATCTTCATTTTTTTTTCAGAAAAATTCGGATTCTTTTAAAGGCAGATTTTGGCTTTTTTCTCTTGCCAGGATACTTTTAGACACACTTTGAGGGATGCAAAACCTTAAATCTAGAAAATGAAGTACAGTCTGATTAGATTTTTTTCTTAAAGACTGTTTCTCTAAAAGGTAAGTTTGTGATTTTAACAAATGTCCCTGACACTTGGCAGATTTGTGTGTAATTTTCTCACAAAGGAACTGTAAGATACACTTTGTATGTATGCAAAACTTTTTTTTGAAAATAAAATACTTTTTAAAGGCACTTTTTTGAAATTATTTATTTATTATTTCAGTGGAACAATCCAGTGTTTGTTAACTAGTACTGCCAGAACGAACGATATCCAAAATGTCTTTCAGTTTACAAACTTCAGCCATTCTGCTTACACAGGGGTCACTACTCGTTCTGTTTTCAATCGTCCCCCTCATCACATTTATTAAACGGGTAAGGACTACATTATGATCAATATATACAGAGCGTTTTGCAGAGTAGTTCCCCATTTTTATTTTACTTAAAGAAAAAAAGTCACTGCATTGAACAAGTCTCTGGCTTCTTCTCCATCCGACTGCTGTTTGTTAGTCTTCTTCTTCTTCTTCTCCATCCAACTCTGTATGGATATTTCAAGTCTCTCCTTGAGGCATCTGCATTTTACAAGCTTGTGCAGAAAGGCTTCTGAAGCGCGTCCTATCTTCTGTTTATCCTCACAAATGCCTTTTTCAATAAGACTCTGGTCAATCACTGCAACGAAGTCGGCGAGCCAAAGTCTTTTCATTAACGCTTTGTAATTGTTTCTGAAGAAGAAATCGGGCATGTCATTCCGACATTCGTGTTGCCTCTGGTCGGGGTTACTGCGTCGGCATTCTTTGCAGATTTCTTTTCTGTACCGATACATCACCATCTCCAGAATATGAAACAACTCCGATTTCACTGTGTCCCTAAACTGAGACTTCTTGACCCGAGGAGTAGAATCAGCAGCAGTAGTAGTACTGCAAGATTCGGGTTTCCCACATGGTGGTGTTGCTGGTGGACTCTGTTCCTGACTGCAACTCGCGGGGGGAGTCTTGGCTTTTCTCTGCTCCATGGCTAGTTTACAACGATCGTCTTAGTGAGGTCCTTCGTTTTAGATGATTTGCTGAGTGGAGGGTGGTGCTCATTGCGTTGAATGGAGGAGTCAATTATAGATTTGAGAGTTTTTAGAAAAAAAAAGTTCTTTAAGCGTTGTAGCTTTTTCATCTCATCTCCAGCAATAGGTGAAATTTAAGAATAAGTCATAGTTTGTCATGATTTTACAGAAAAAAATAAAAGTCAAAAAGTATAGTTTATCATAAATATGGAAAAGTCATTGTGTACAAATAGTATGTTGAAAATCAAAAAAAAAGAAAACTCAATTCAATACAATTTAATGAATATTTTACCCTTTAAGTGTTGCGTACATCAGGGTGTATCTCAGAGTATCTTGGTAACATAAAATAACTAAAATATGTAAGTTTATCAGAAAAAAAAACCCTTGTTTAACTGAACAAGTGTGTCTAAAAGTATCTTAGTAACACAAGAGAAAGAGAAGAAAGCGTTAATGTTAACAAACACTGGATTGTTCCACTGAAATAATAAATAAATAATTTCAAAAAAGTGCCTTTAAAAAGTATTTTATTTTCAAAAAAAGTTTTGCATACATACAAAGTGTATCTTACAGTTCCTTTGTGAGAGAATTACACACAAATCTGCCAAGTGTCAGGGACATTTGTTAAAATCACAAACTTACCTTTTAGAGAAACAGTCTTTAAGAAAAAAATCTAATCAGACTGTACTTCATTTTCTAGATTTAAGGTTTTGCATCCCTCAAAGTGTGTCTAAAAGTATCCTGGCAAGAGAAAAAAGCCAAAATCTGCCTTTAAAAGAAACCGAATTTTTCTGAAAAAAAAATGAAGATTCCAGGACCACTTTAAATGTTTCGTTTACAATATTATTACTATATATGAAAGCAAAAAATAAATAAAACACATATTCATTGTGTAATGGTTGTTTAATTGAAAACAGTCCTTCGTTTTAGATGATTTGCTGAGCGGAGGGTGGGGCTTATTGCGTTGAATGGTGGTAGTCAGTTATAGAATTGAGAGTTTTTAGAAAAAAAGTTCTTTAAGCGTTGTAGCTTTTTCATCTCATCTCCAGCAATAGGTCATCATTTAAGAACAAGTACTGTAATAGTTTTGTCAAGATTCTATAGAAAAAAGTCAAAAAAGTATAGTACGTCAGAAAATATGTAAAAGTCTATGCACTATGCAGTATGTTGAAAATCAAAAAAGAAAACTCAATTCAATACAAATTAATGAATATTTTACCCTGTTCTAAAGTTTTTGCACCCTTAAAGCGTGTCTAAAAGTATCTTGGCAAGAGAAAAAAAGCCAAAATCTGCCTTTAAAAGAATCGAATTCCTTATAAAGTACTTCATATTCAACTAGTTTCAGTTTTCAGACACCAAACTGTATCTAAAAGTATCTTGGTAACACAAGAAAAAAGAGTAAGTATCATTTCTTCGGTAATGTTACAGAATGTTTCTGAAAAAATGAAGATTCCAGGACCACTTTAAATGTTTCGCCACTTTAAATGTTTCGTTTACAAATACTATCACTATATATGAAAGCAAAAAAAAATATAAAACACATTTTCATTGTGTAATGGTTGTTTAATTGAAAACAGTCCTTCGTTTTAGATGATTTGCTACATTTTGTAACAAATCTTAAAACCATTTGTGGTTTGACTCTTTTAAAAAAAGTTATTTTTCATCTATCATTTTCAACCAAGCAGCAAGAGTTCAAATGTAAGAACAAGTAATAGTTTGTCACGATTTTATGGGAAATAGTCAGAGAGCGATGTCACATCTTAAAGACAGCTTGAACTGGATATATGGTTAGTCTTTTTCAAACATACCGTACGTTCTGCATGTTAGTATATATGGCCCCTCGATTTAGACCCTACTGCCCTAGACGCATGCCCTCAATAGGGTAGTCACACTTTGGGAAGAGGTGTTTCATTTCACAGATCCACCTTGATTGTTATTGTGAAGAGGTCCTTCTTCACAATAGGAGGAACATTTAGAGGATGAAGAAGCATAAAAACATAACTTGTTTGTAAAAACGGACAGCACATCAGTTTCAAGAAAAGATGACTTACTGTTCCTTTGTGAGAGAATTACACACAAATCTGCCGAGTGTCTGTAAAAATAAGTCTTAAAAATAAAAAAGGATATGATCAAGGGGCATTAAGATCTTTAAACTACTTTTACCCTCTTCAAAGAGACTTCCCCTTCACTGTTCCCACTTCATTGTAGGATTTCTGCCATGTCTCTACTTCAGTTTGACCCTCTCTGTTATTATGTGATGGAATATTAGATACATAGGTAATTAGATACCTTACCGTTACTGCGCTCATAAAGAATGATAAGAATAAGAATAATACGTATTGAACTGGTTTAATTTAAGGTAATTAGTTAGAAGCCCTATTTATCAGTATGTCTGCACAGCAGTTACAATGGTCAAACTACATTAAAACAGAATTGTCCCCATTTTTTCTTTAATAGTTACTAACATTAGATATTTTTAATGAGATATGGACCGCAGAACAAAAAAGATATCCCTGGTTTTCATTTAAAATCAAGTCACTGAATGCAAGTAGTTGCCTTAGCTTATTTTGTTATGAGATGATGATGTGAATTACTGTTCAAATTAGTTAATGTAATAATCGTTTGGTTATTTTATGCATAGCCTAATGTTACATTTATGTGCTTAAGAATGCCTTCAAGACAGAGGAGACTGAAGCATATCTTCCTGGCTGTTTATTTAGACAGCTTCTAAAGAGTGAGGAGCGGGGGATGTGTGTGTGTGTGTGTGTGTGTGTGTGTGTGTGTGTGTCCCCTCCCGTCGGCCACCATATGTCGCAAAAAGGCTGACTTCTTTTTGGTTGCATGTAGATCTCGGGAAGACACCAGAGTTAACACAGCCCAATCTAGTTGAGAGGCTGATCCGATATTCGGAATTTACTTTTATAGGTTAGACAATATGTAAATGACTCTAAAAACAGCCAATAGGATTATTCCTGTTTAACAAATTAACGTTATATTGGGGTTTTTATGGTAGAACAGATACTGTTTTAGGTCTATGAGTGTTTTTAGCTGTAGCATTTGCAACTTTTATGTATCTCGCTGTGTGTTAAAAACTGTATCATTAGCGAGATCTGCTTGAAATTGTTGTACGAAAACTCTGTTTCGTACACCCTTGTCGGTTTATACAAAGTGTATGTATCTTTGCTCAGGTGAATATTCTCTGACTTTCTATATTTGTTTTAAGTATATTACCTACCACCCTCTGTTTAACACATGGTTGTCACCCCAGGGGTTTTATGGTTTCCCCCCAGGGGTCTGGGGTTTTACCCCTCCTTATCCTTTAGCATGAAAAGATTGACTTTTTAAGATATCTGTTTTTAAAATGTTTTACTTTGAATTGGAGCACCCAATGGATGGATGTAAGTTGTTACCGGTGTCTCGCTGATTAGACCCATATCCAGACGTCTCTTGGCCATTCTCTCTCACTTGAAAAATATTTAACCACGGGGCGACATTTATTCCATGGGGCTCTGGGGGGAGGGAATGTGTGTGTGTGTGTGTGTGTGTGTGTTCCCCTCCTCCAAAAAACATATGTTTTTTAACATCGTGTCCTGCTGTCCATGAACAGTCACTGTGACGCCGCGAGGTCCTGGGGAGGTGAGGGGCCAGGGAATGTGTGTGTGTATGTGTTTATGTGTGTGTGTGTTCCCCCCTCCTCCTCCGAACATATGTTTTACCACTATGTCCTGCTAGCAGAGAACAGAGAGGTTTAAAAATATATATGTTTGTTTTTAGATGCTTTAATTAATCTCATGTTATTTGTAAGTTACATTCAATACTATATACAGGATTAACCACACAGGAAGTGGTTAGGAGGCAGGACATATATCCTATACATATTAATTGAAACAACGGCATATTATTTTTCTACTTTAATTTTGTAAACCGGAATCGGGACATCCACCGGAAGCGGTTTAATTAGTTTAATTAATTTTTGATTAATTTTTGATTAATTTTTGATTAATTTTTTGATTAATATTTATGGGGGCGGGGCTTCCGGTAAAAAGGGGGGCGTGGCGACCTGTCACATTTATGAATACTATTGAGATTGAAGTGGGATGTGTAATACTACTGTCGCCCCCTGCTGGATATTACAGAGAATGCATGTCTAAGGCACTTCCACATTGGCTTAGTAAGTTGTAACTGTCAGATATCTAAGTCAACAAACACATATTTCCATTTGAGAAGTAGGGCAATTTTCTCATAGACTTCTATACAATATTGTAACTGGAGGAGTCGCCCCCTGCTGGATATTAGAAGGAATGCCGGTTTAAGGCATTTCCTTATTGCTAACCGTTACAGACACAGAGGTTGCCGCTTGATTTGAACCAATAAAAAGTGGAAGAGGAAGTTCCTCCTAAAATCCTCTAATTTCTTACATCAAGAAGAAGAGGGGTTTATAGATGCTTTCTCCTCCTGCCATCTTTGATTTTTACCATGGTGTTGCCTTCAATAGCACTTTGTTTTAATTGATGTGAGTTCGGCGACATGAATCATGAGTAAGTGAGATTAATGTCGACCTCGATGATGGATGGCACCAGTCTGCAGGCACTGATTATGAAGCAGAGAATGGAGACAATAGAGAGAAAGACACCTGGTAAACTGGTGAGCTTCCTGTCCTAAAAACACCATCTCATCCTCCCACACTTTCACCCTGCCTTCGTCCGTGCTCGGAGTTTTAAAGTCGGGAGGAAGAGGCGGACCATTTACACAAGATGAATGAAGTTACCATATTTTCATTTCCGCAAGGTGTGATATACTATACTTGTGGGGACCTAAATCTGTTTACATAGTCACGTGTGGGGACCCACCTCCCTTATGAGGACAAATTGGAGGTCCCCTTAAGGGGAATCATTCATTTTAGGGTGAAGACTTGGTTAGGGTAAGGGTTAGGGTTAGGCATGTGTTGGTTATGGTTAAGGTTAGGATAAGTCTCTAGGAAATGCATGTAAGTCAATGTAATGTCCCCTGAAGTGATGACTACAGTGTGTGTGTGTGTGTGTGTGTGTACTAGCATTACTATACTTGTGGGGACCTACATTTGTTTACATAGTCACGTGTGGGGACCCACCTCCCTTATGGGGACAAATTGGAGGTCCCTTAAGGGGAATCATTAATTTTAGGGTGAAGACTTGGTTAGGGTAAGGCTTAGGTTGGGGAAAAGCGGTGCACTGGCTCTCAGTAGATAGGTGTTTTATAAAACATTAAAAACCTCCGTAAACATAAACCTTATAAAAACCCTTTTTAAAAGCATCATAAAAGCTCCGTGAGGACAAGACCGTTTCAGATGAATGGTTAAAAAGTGCAGAGCGGAGCCGGACCGCGGAACGGCGGCAGTGTATGCCTAAAAAGCAGATCTCCCCGTCCCAGGATCTGGAGGGTGGTGTGTGTGTGTGTGTGTGTGTGTGTGTGTGTGTGTGTGTGTGTGTGCGTGCGTGCGTGGTGCGTGGGGGATCTAAAATGGCCAATTTAAAAGTGAATCCAGTTCTATTAGTAAAAGCCGTGCATAGTAGTATAAGTGCAGTTAAAACACAAGTGCAATGATACAAATATAAATAATTAAAACATTCTCCCCAGTAATATGAATTTAAAAAGTAAAGGGAGTCTTAAAATTAACTGATAATAATAAAATAAAAGAAGGCACACCGGGTTAGTAAAATCGTATAAAATGAACTGGATGTCACTGAAAAACAGAAACCATTCAAATCGAAAAGGGTGGCAGGGAGGTGAAGAGCTCCCCCCTGCGGGCGGTTTCCCGGCCTCCAGGTAATAAAATAATTTAAAATAAATATAAATAAACAAATAAAAGCATCCCTCCTCATGTGGCCTTGATCATTTTCAGATAAAAACATACACAGAAATACATTTAAAATTATAAAACATGTAAGAAGTAATAAAAACATAAATATGAACACCATTAAAATAAATAAGATAGTGCTGAAAACATGCGATAAAAATGTAGCACACCAATAAAAAAAGTCCAGGTGAGGAGGATCTATAAATAATTAATAAATAAATAAGTATAAGTGCTAAAATACGTGGAGGGCGGATTAAAACAGGCTGACACACCCGCAGAGAAGGGAACCCAAATCACCCGTCTGCAGGGGAGAGACCCCGGGGGGGGAGATCACACAGGTTAAAGCATGTCTGAGTGGTGGGAGGCGGACCCATCAATTATATTTTTCATTTAGTCCGCCCGGGTCAATGGTGCCCAGGCGATGGATCCACCTCCGCTCCGCCGCTCGCCTCTGGCCCGGGCTCCAGCC
This sequence comes from Champsocephalus esox, assembly GCA_036324585.1. Lineage (NCBI taxonomy): Eukaryota > Metazoa > Chordata > Actinopteri > Perciformes > Channichthyidae > Champsocephalus > Champsocephalus esox. The sequence continues at coordinate 3,439,862 of CM070489.1, forward strand.
GCTGCTGCTCTCCAGGCCCATTGATTGTACACTCTGGAGGCCATGGAGTTTAAAATGGTTGTATAAAACGCTCGTGCCGTCCCCGTCTCTAATTCGATATTGATGTTGTTTAATTCTGAGGCTGATCTCATTGCGCGTCTCCCCCACATAGAGTCTCTGGCAGGCCTTGCACCTAATTGCATAAATAGCGTTTTTTGTGTTAGGTGTCAAGGCCCGCCGTACGTTGCTCCCCTCTCGAGAGAAGGGATTGAAAACGTGGGGGAGGCGAACGAAACCAACCTCAGAGACACGAGGCGCCTCCCTAGTTTTGATGCCTTTATTTAATTTTGTATGGACCAGGAGGTCCTGGAGATTTTTATTACGGCGGTAGGCGGAGATCAGCCGGCACGGCCGCAGTGCGTCACAGCCGCCCCTGGCCCCCTCAAAATTGGCCTTTAGTTTGCCCAAGAGGCTGGACAGGCTCCCGGAGTAGGTTGTGATGATGGGGGACCAGGGCAGGGCCGGACGGCCGGGCGGAGATGTCTTTGTATTTCTCTATGAAGGTGCGGCCGACCTCCGCCTTAATGCTTCTAAGGAAGCGCCTCGAATAGCCCCTGGGTCTCAGCGCACTAAAGAGGATTCTGGTAGCCTCCTCCACATCCTCCGCGAGGGTGCATATCCTGTGGAAGCGGATCAGCTGGGACTTGATCAGGCCTCTGTACGTGTGCCCAGGGTGATAGCTGGTTTTATGGAGGAGTGCGTGGCGATCTGTGTCCTTAAAAAAGACCTTGGTGGCAAGTGTCTTGCTGTGGTCGCTGGAGCTGCGGAAAAACACCCCAGTGTCGAGGAACTCCACAGTGTGTGTATGTAACTGGTGTTTGAGTTTTATTTTAGGGTGATGTGTGTTGAGGATGTCTGAGAAGGTGAGGAAATCCTGTTCTGTGTGGTGCCAGAGGCCAAAGATGTCATCCAGGTACCGGAAGTACAGAAGGGGTTTGAGGGGGAGTTTAGTAAAGACCGTTTCCTCCCAATGGGCCCGGTAAATATCCGCGTAGGCTGGCGCGTATCTCCGGCCCATCGCACAACCGCACAGCTGGAGGTAGTGGTCATTGTTAAACATAAAATCATTGGGGAGCAGGTAGAAGAGGCGGGGCCTGGGCTCCTCCGGACCATCCAGATATTGTTTTTTGTTTATGATTTTGTTAGTGTAAAGTGTTGCTGTAATGTCCCTAACTAGTGTTTGTGTTTCCAATTGAGGGTTAGGGTTAGGGTTAGGGCATGTGTTGGTTATGGTTAAGGTTAGGATAAGTCTCTAGGAAATGCATGTAAGTCAATGTAATGTCCCCTGAAGTGATGTATACAGTGTGTGTGTGTACTATTATTACTATACTTGTGGGGACCTACATCTGTTTACATAGTCACGTGTGGGGACCCACCTCCCTTATGGGGACAAATTGGAGGTCCCCATAAGGGGGATCATTAATTTTAGGGTGAAGACTTGGTTAGGGTTAGGCATGTGTTGGTTATGGTTAAGGTTAGGATAAGTCTCTAGGAAATTCATATAAGTCAATGTAATGTCCCCTGAAGTGATGTATACTGTGTGTGTGTGCGTGTGCGTGTGTGTGTGTGTGTGTGTGTGTGTGTGTGTGTGTGAAGAAACAGTCAGAATGAACAAGGAAAGATGTTGAGCTTTACTAAAATGCCTCTCAGGCAGCAATGATCTTATTGGTTGAGTTACTCAAGGTAGCTGAGAGCTGAAGCCGTGAAGAGCAATTGTTAGGATGGCAGCTCCAATAAAACACTATTTTCTGAAGCATTTGTTTTTAGAAGATGGAGAGCAATATCAACAACAATGGATACAAATAAAGTACTGCTTCCCCATTAGATGTTTGTCCTTTTCCTAAAATGTCACAATCAAAGCACGTCAAATAATCTGCAGGAAAAACACGTTTTCAATATAAACAAACTCACTAAATCGAAGTATCATCACCATACAGTCCAGAACCCATGCAAAGGCTCCACCCTGCAGACTCCCTGACTTCTGCAGGATAGTGCTGAGATATACAAATGGCCTCCAGATGGCATGAAAGACTACAAACCTCAGTCAACTCCTTTGACTTTTCTCTATGCTTAACGTGGTCAAAGAAAGTTTAAATACTGCAAAAACCAGCTTACAAAACTGATTTCTGGAGTACGTCAATGCGTAATTGTGGAAGCCCTACATACAGGTGTGTTGATATGTGATATGTGGTCACGGCCATACACTCCTTGTTTTCTGTGTTTTCCATACGAACGCTTGACGGCAGCTGTGTTGTTGTTGTTGTTGTTGTTGTTGTTGTTTTAGACAGATTTGAATTTGACCCTTATTAAAAGAGAGAGACACACACAGAGTGAGAGAGGTGTATACATCCAGTGCAGTATATTTAGATCATAAACTCATACAAGGGACGCCACAGAGGAAGGAAGACAGGAAACTTATAAGGTACGTTTTCATAGTCATTTTTTATACGATTTGATTTCACACAGAAGTCAGTTTATTCAAAATGCTTACGTTATAATGTCTTTATCGATTCCAGAGGAAGTTTGGGCTTGAGAATTCAAATATGTGGGCAAACATATGCATTATAAAGCCGGCTTGGATTTATAGAGCAATAGGCATTTAACTGGTTACCATCTAGTGAAAGATTGTTAGTGTTGCATTATGGGAAATGTAGGATTAAGCGATATCGAACCTCTCAACAGATATACAAATAGTTTTTCCTTGAAGCATTTTGAGCTTTGTAAATCGCTGTCTCTGGATAGATATTTCACTATGTTCTGCAGATAGTCACACACGTTGTCTGTTTGCTGCTACAGTAAGTCTAATTTGAGTCGTTTTACTCTTTCCAAGCTCCCTTTGTCAATGGCTTTTGGATGGGTTACTGAAATAAGGTCTGTGGTTAGCACACGCTGGAGAGATTTTTATTCTACTACATAAAATACGTCAGTAAATACCCCACTGTTGAATTTTAAATAAGCGGTTGCTCACAAGTGTCTTAAGGAGACGACTAAACGTCATCACCCTACATTAGCTGCTTTTAGTCATGTGACAGTGCTGTAGTTCCTTTATATTGGCTTTTATTTCTATTTGAAATGTGCGTGATGTGTCCTGTTATTATGTTGGTTCCTTTCAGGACACCACGTGGTCTGTGTTTTGCTTTTATGTTGACCTCAAATGTATGCCTCATGTGGTTATTGTATTCATGTTTCTGTGGTCTTCATTTTTACTTTTGACTTGTGATGCACTTTGTGAAATCTATTTATGTGAAAGGTGCTATAATAAATAAAAGTATTATTATTATTATTATTATTATTATTATTATTATTATTATTATTATTATTATTATTATTATTATTATTATTATTATTATTATTATTATTATTATTATTATTATTATTATTATTATAGCCTAACGTTAGCTGTTTAGTTCTAGATATTAACACTTCAAAAATCACAAAAGTGTAGTTAAAGCTGGGGTAGGTAGGTTTTTGTTATATTCCATGGAATGCTCTTAAAATCCCGATAGCAATGAATACATCAAATGCTTTGACAATAAATACATAACAACTGATCTCGTGCCCTCATTGGTCGTGTGCGCGTTCGTGTGTGTTGGAGGAGGGGCTCTGTAAGGAAGTCTGAAGGAAGGGGCAGATTTTTTTCGGCTGCAAACTTTCAAATTCTAGCGCCCTCGAGCTGGTTTCTCCAGTCTTACCTACCCCACCTTTAAGATGTGGAGATTATTTTGCAAACAACGATTGTTCGCCACAGAGAATATTTTCTGCAATATCCCAAAAGCCAATTCAAATTCCCATGTTTTCCCTTTTCGTTGAGCGAACCAGGGTGAAGCTAACTGGGCCTACAAATAAAGGGAAATAAATACTTGAATATATCTCTTTTTCTCTTCCAGATATGGAAGTTAACTCTTCCTCCACCAATGAGACCCTTCCTCAGCCTTACTTTACATTTGGCCTCGAGTGCTACGTCGCCATGCCAGGCTTCTTTTACTTAATCTCATATGGCATCACCTTCATCCTCCTCATCATCCCTCTCTGCATCTTCGTCCTCTACCTGGGTCTCCAAAGATGGCGTCAGCAGAGCTCCACGTCTTCAGCAGCCTCAACGAACAGTCACTCGGACATCTTCACTTTCCACATGGTCGTCATGGAGCTACTTTGTTTCTTAGCGTTCAACCTCTGTGTCTATGCTGTCTATGTGGAGAATTACAACATGTTATCTGTCGTGTTCATTAGTTGGTCTTTTGCCTGGTATGTACAGAATAGTTTTCACATCCTGACCTGTGCGGAGCGTTACCTGGCTGTCGTGCATCCCGTCACCTACCTGAACCTGAAAGGACAGAGAGGGGTCAGAATCAGAAACATCTGCATTGGGTGTGTTTGGCTGCTTAGCTTTGTGATGTCAAATGTACCTCATGACCTCATATTGTTCTTTCATCTCGGGCTGATGATATTGTCCTTGATCGTTGTTTCCTTCTTCAGCCTTGCTGTTCTCTGCGTTCTGATTCGTCCAGGGCCAGGGGAGCAGGGCGGGGTCAGGACAATAGTTGACCAATCAAAGCGCATGGCTTTCTTCACCATAGTGGCCATACTGGGAGTGCTGTTGATCAGGTGTTTCATTAGTCTTGTTTGGGCTGTATTTAAATTGTCAGACCAACTTGAGGATTGTGTTTTGATAGCGGCTGAAGTCTGGTTCACTGTCCCCAGCAGTCTGGTGTTACCTCTGCTGTTTCTGCACAGAGCAGGGAAATTAGCTTGTTGTAAGAACATCAACAAATAAGAATATGAATTCACTTAGGGTTGCATGAAATCCCTTTTTTTGGTTTGGTCTTCGCCAGTTCCAGAGACTTCGTAAGGGTTGGCGTTGGGGAGTTAGGATTAGGGTCAAAAGACTCACCACACGAGACAATACAGTGGTTTACTTTAAAATAACTGATTATATGACATTTAGTTGACGTTTTTGGTTAGAATGACTAGGGAAATGTGGCTTGTGGTTTCACGGTCCCTTACTGACTTTTTGCTTTGTATACTTCATGTACACATTGAGGTGGGCTATATCATGTTGCATTGTTTATATATGAATTATAGTGCATTATTTTCCGTAGGTGTTTGTTTTAACATTATATAAAAAACATCATGAATTCATTTAAGTTGTGAGTTTTCTGTAAAAAATAAAAAGGGGTTTGAATGGTTTGAGGAGAAAAAAGAGTGCTTCAACCAGGCGCGCCGGATTCATTTTAGAAGTGGGGGGGGCCAAAAAAGTGCGTGTGTATGACCCAATTCCAAACCACGCCCTACACCCTACCCCTACACAATCCCCCTCCGTGACGGAGTGAACTCCGTGGAGTGACACATGAGGCTCCCTCCTGTCAGATGGAGGCAGTAAACACAGCAGCAAGCTTTGGGACGGCCTCCCCTCTCTCCGGCAGAAACAGGAAATGCCGTAACTGTATGTAACAACGGTTTCAAATCAGCATCTCTTTGACAAAAAGTTTAAATGAATAACTCAAATAAAACTCCAAACATCTTTCCTTGTGTTTCAAAGCTCTTTTAGTTTTAAACCTGATGTTTATAAGCTTCTTAGTTTTTGCAACGGTCTGTAAATATACACAACTTTATAATAAAATGCACACATTTACCTTTTTCTATACTAAACACAGGTTTGATCCTAAGTTAAAAACATATGAGGTCATCATGAGGTTGTTAACATCGCAATTGATCAGTATCGTTTCGTGGTTTTGCAAATAATTAACCGCTCTCTGTCTCTGTTATTATTATTATTATTATTATTATTATTATTATTATTATTATTATTATTATTATTATTATTTATTATGATTATTATTATTATTATTATAGCCTAACGTTAGCTTTTTACGTCTAGAGATTAACACTTCAAAAATCACAAAAATGTGTGTTTGGACCCACCAGGACTTTTTTGCTCTGTATACTTGGACATGTACCTGATGATAAGGGTTTAATACAACATTATTACATTGTTTATATACAGTTTGAACTTTTGTGCATTACTTTCTGTCGGTATAAGTGTGAACATTGTACATGGAAACAAATGGTTGTTTGCAAAAGATGTCATTAAAATACCACAACCATGCAAAACAGTTCATAACTCATGATTTGTTCACACAGCAGAGGACATCATTTGAATACTGCCAACTCTCCATCTAATGGATCAATAACTGATTGTTTATATGTGGTGTTTGAAAACTAGATAATCTTTGGACCCTATTAACAAGAAGAAAACAAGAACATATTAATTATAAACTGGTAGAGCTAGTACTCCGTTTGACGTTGGCAGTAATTTGCGGGTAGGTCCTCAGTTTAGTGAACGGGAACCAGATACTTTTCCCCCCCTGTTTGAGCATGTAGCTGAGAGCAAATCTTTGATTTGTTTACGCAGCAGGCTTTGTCCTCGCTCCATTTGAATTTGGTCAACTGTCCATCTGCTGGATCGTCTAAACAAACCTCAGTTGCATAAAGAGGTTCTTGCACGTGTTGAAACAGACATTATTTTAGACCAGGGGTGTCCAAACCTTTTTCACTGAGGGCCACAAACAGAACAATGTACGAAGGGCTGGGCCCCTTATAGAGGTACATTGCCTCATAAGTTCAGTTATAAGTTAGCAAATCCATCAAATGTAGGTAAATTATGCTTGTGAGTGTTGGCAGCTCATCCCTAAAAACAGAAGCCTCAGATACAATAAGGGGAAATATGAAGGGTGTATTTCAAGGTTGTTATGTAAATAAGTCATTTGGCTTTTTTCTTATCAATTAAGAAATGTTAGAAAATGTTTCCAACTTTAATTGACTGACTTTATTGGAAAAGTGGTCTTATTAACACATGAATACTATACTGTGTAATATATGTTTACATGTATAGTTAAGATGTACAATATAAGACAAGCACAGGTTTAATTTGTGGGCCATATTCCATTGAATTTGCTAAGGGCCGATTCAAAATGGTCCGCGGGCCGCATTTGGCCCCCGGGCCGTAGTTTGGACACCCCTGTTTTAGACCCTTTTTATTCAAGAAATAACAGAGATATTCCAGTTATAAACTGTGTTGAATAGGAGCAAATATGATCAGAAAGGATACTGGCATTTTTCCGTGATAAAATAACTGAAGTCAGGAGTAACTTTAACCAGTTTAGCCCTGAGTCTGTTTTTCAGGTCTCAGGCTCGAAAATGACATTCCCAGAACAATTGACTATATCTTCCCTCTGAAAAGGAGTACATTAATAATATTTTTTCTCAAAACAATGATAAACCTGTGAGTTTGATGTAAAAAAGTCAGAATCAATATAGATTTTTTTAATTTTAATGTAAATTCAGATTGAACATAGTTTAAAAATGTAAATTATAATGTCCGTCCAAATTTTCTTTTTTACTTAAAGTGAAAACCACCCTTGAATGATGGGATAGTAGACTAAAAGCTTTAGGAATCCAAACTATAATATATAATAAGTACCCTGTATCAATATTGATGCAAAACAAGTGAAATCTGACTTTTTTGGAGAGATTTGGAGAAAAAAAACCCCACTTCTGGGGTCATTTGGGTGCATTTTCCATATCTCTGGCCCCCCTCATTCGATTTTGATGATTTTGCTTCAGTTCATGTTAATTTACAAACTCTTCAACTAGAAACGTAGTTATATTTAAAATATTTTAGAAGGCCTCACGAAATGTTTTTAAATATAACTGCGGTTCTAGTTGAAGAGTTTGTAAATTAACATGAAACGAAGCTGTTGCCTGGCAACGCAATCGCACAACGTCATGCCCGTTAATTCCACATCCACATGCATGGATTAACATCGATGTAATACATTAATGTAGCCTTTGTTTCTGCTAAAAGAGGTGTCGACCAGCTGGGGCAACAAGATAATGGGCGAAATCGAGTGTGACTATTAATTAAAAAAAAATTATATTAATATTGACAATAACAACCGACCGTCGGGGTAGAGCATTTGCTTGGTATTTCCGGGTATATCTCCACTGGTTGGGCCATGTTAACAATACCGTGTAACCGTCACGTTTGAAGGGACGAAATCATGACTTCTTCACGTCTCCCAGCATGGTACATCGTCACATGTTCACATCTTACCGTGATACCGGGTTGCTCTGGTGGCTACCATTAACAGCTAATTTAAATTCTCTTATTTCTACAGAAAATGGAATTATGGATTATCAATAACATTTTTTATGGATTAACCTTCAGTCGCGTTTTTATCGTTGTAATGCCATTGAACACGACCTTTGATCAGAAACCAACAGCCGAGGTAAGAGATGTCCCGTGAATGCATATTACTCAGTTTCCAACAACCTATTTATGCAAGTGTGTGGTTTATTCATCAGACTGCTGCGTAAACAAATCAAATAGAGTCATGAACTGTTTTGCATGGTTGTGGTATTTTAATGACATACTGTATTTTTTAAACTTCGAACAGAGACTGGTTTAATTTGATTCATCTGAAAAATCAGTTTTAGTACTAGTGTTGCTATTCAAATTGGGCTGTGTTAAAACTGATGCGACTTGTTCATGCCTTCCTTTTCTATAAATTGGTCTTTAGGCTAAAAGTAGAGTTTCTGCTTCACCTTGTAATCCGTCCACCACGAGATATAATGTTTTGGCAACAATCTGAATATTTCCCACTGAAATACTTAAATCCGAGGACCTACATAAAGTAAAATTAGAAAGAGCAGAGTTTCAAATACTGAAGAGGTTTCTTAAGGTTACTCCGGACTTCAGTTATTTTATCACGGAAAAATGCCAGTATCCTTTCTGATCCTATTTGCTACTATTCAACACCGTTTACAACTGGAATATCTCTATTGTTTCTTGAATAAAAAGGGTCTAAAACAGGGGTGTCCAAACTACAGCCCGGGGGCCAAATGCGGCCCGCGGACCATTTTGAATCGGCCCTTAGCAAATTCAATGGAATATGGCCCACAAATTAAACCTGTGCTTGTCTTATATTGTACATCTTAACTATACATGTAAACATATATTACACAGTATAGTATTCATGTGTTAATAAGACCACTTTTCAAATAAATGCAGTCAATTCAAGTTGGAAACATTTTCTAACATTTCTTAATTGATAAGAAAAAAGCCAAATGACTTATTTACATAACAACCTTGAAATACACCCTTCATATTTCCCCTTATTGTATCTGAGGCTTCTGTTTTTAGGGATGAGCTGCCAACACTCACAAGCATCATTTACCTACATTCGATGGATTTGCTAACTTATAACTGAACTTATGAGACAATGTACCTCTATAAGGGGCCCAGCCCTTCGTACATTGTTCTGTATGTGGCCCTCAGTGAAAAAGGTTTGGACACCCCTGGTCTAAAATAATGTCTGTTTCAACACGTGCAAGAACCTCTTTATGCAACTGAGGTTTGTTTAGCCGATCCAGCAGATGGACAGTTGACCAAATTCAAATGGAGCGAGGACAAAGCCTGCTGCGTAAACAAATCAAAGAGTCAGGAGCTGTTTTGCATCGTGTTAGTTTATTCACATCGGCAGCATCACTGTCATAAACATACAAATCAATCATGGGTAGGGTTACATGAGTTCCTGTAAATCAAAATCATATACTACCATACACAGTCTAATATTCATTATTTAGATAGTATCCATATACTTGCAAAGGTATCAATGCTTATGAACTGTGCATATGAACGTAATGTTGCTAATATCAAAGCTATATTTATTATAGCAGTCTTTTAAATCCTTAAACCATTCAAACAATTATGGAAACTTGCATTATTTCAAGATTCAATGTACATTTATATAAAAGCAATGTATTAATTCAGTTTAGAACCCACATAATAAAGTATATAGGCCAAAAAAGTCGTATGTGATTCCAAACTAAAATGCCTTCTTGCATCTGTTTAAAAATAAATAAAATAAAAGCACTTTAATTGATTTAATTTAGACCTTGTATCTGATTCACCAGCACTTGAAGTGAATATATCTGCTGTAGACTAAAAGCTTTAGGACTCCAAACTATAACATATAGTAAGTACCCTGTATCAAGATTGATGCAAAACAAGTGAAATTTGACCTTTTTAGAGAGTTTTTGAAAACCCTCACTTCTGAGGTCATTTGGGTGCATTTTCCATATCTCTGGAACCCATCCGTCGATTTTGATGATTGACACCTTTTTTTAACCGTTGGAGCCAATGGAATCGAGGGGAAGTTCCTAAAATCCATCTAAAATGTACCCATTGGGGAATAGAGTGATGCACAGCCAGAAGGCCCAAAACTGAAAGTTGTCATACACTCTCGTAGCTATCATAGCAGCTATATATGAAAACTCAGTTGATGCCATAAATATGACGATGGATTATCAGTAATCATTTCAAAGTGACAGACACATTGGATTAACCTATGGATTAACCTTCAGCAGCGTTTTTATCGTTTTAATGCCATTGAACACGACTTTTGATCAGAATAACAGCTAAGGTAAGACTATTTCCCGTTTTTGCTCCGTAAAGCTACGTGTTGTGATGTCTGGGTTTGCATCCCCTGCCGCGAGCTTTGATCGCACAGTGATGATATTTATACCCCTAGAATCTGTGGAATCTCAGCTTGCTAGCTGATATCTTGTTTGTGCAGATCCGATAAGTAATAAAGTATTCCTACTGTGAGTTCTGTGCTAAGTGCGTTAGCATTTTTCGCACACGGCTCATTTAGACGCTTCTTGTGAGACTTGTGGTTTTTTTCGGTAAAAATGGTTCGTATTGTCAGTTATCTGAGTTTCTTCCCGTTAAGTGGGTATGACACATTAATAGGTTGTTAAATGTTAAGAAGCCCTGAGAGACACAGTTTCGTGAGAAAAAAACCCCCGCAGCCGGCATCTGGGCTAAACAGGTTAAAGAACATGTATTTATGCATGCGCCAGATGATGGAAATGTTAATATTGTTTTGGCGATTATACCCCGATCCTGATACCGATATCTTTAGGGGGAAGTACAGACATGAGTTTATACGTCGTCTAGACACTGATGGTGAAGTCGAAGATCTGCATTTCATGAGCAGATGGGATAAAGAGGAGGTGTGGTCTTTGGATGAGTACGAATTTACGCCCAGTCTTCCTAAAGGAACTTGCGCTGAGCTTCATCAGTCTATAATATGATTTAGAGTAGTCCAAATAGAGTAAAATAGGTACTCAGACCTGAGTTTCTGTCAAAATGTGTTTCATACTTTGTAACCCTTCCCTTGCGTTTCGGGTCAAATCTGACCGAGTGACTTTGTTTTTAAATCATAAATATTGGGTTTTTCATCCAATGGCCTCAAGACCTCATGTTATCCTCATACATTGACTTACATGCATTTCCTGGAGACTTATCCTAACCTTAACCATAACCAACACATGCCTAACCCTAATCCTAACCCTAACCAAGTCTTCACCCTAAAATGAATGACCCCCCTCAGACAGATTTAGGTCCAGTGGCGGTTCTAGACCAATTTGACTGGGGGGGCCACTGGGGGGCCAGTTATTTTCTGAGGGGGGCACAATAAATGCAGGACGAAAAAGAGAACTAGACAGTATGAAGTAATTGCGCATAAGAAAACAATGCAATACAGTTATTGGTATTTGTTTCAGTAGGCAAGGCAAGGCAAGGCAAGGCAAGGCAAGGCAAGGCAAGTTTATTTATATTGCACTTTTCGACACAGGGTAATTCAAAGTGCTTTACAAAAAAGAAATGAAAGACATTAAGCATTAAAAAAAAGAAAAGCTAATAAAATAAACATTAAGGAAAAATACATGGATAAAAGTTACAGTGCAGTCTAAAATATGAATAGTTCAATTAAACATTACAAGAAAAAGTACATGGATAAAAGTTACAGTGCTAATAAAATAAACATTAAGGAAAAATACATGGATAAAAGTTACAGTGCAGTCTAAAATATGAATATTTTCCATATATTTAATTTAGACAGACTTTCTTCACCATATTTTGCTCGCATGACATCCACAATCGGACCCTCAGGAGGCTGTACACACCCCCTCCCCTGCTTTGCTTCCATAACAAAGTCTTTAAAGTGTTACCAAAACACTCCGTGTTACCAAAACACTATTTTTCATCCGTCGATGCCAGATATTCCAAATATCTCTTTCGAGCAGTCCCTCTCATAAATGTCATGGAGTTTAATTACGTTTAAACATTACAAGAAAAAGTACATGGATAAAAGTTACAGTGCAGTTTAAGATATGAAAACACAGTACACTTATTTATTTCATATTTATCTTATAGTTATTACTGTTAGCTTCAGCTTAAGTTATAGTAAAATGTTTGCACTAACACCATATCATATAAAAATAAAGGCAATGAACAATTACATCTCTACTTTACATCTACAAGTACACGGATATAATTTAACTCACCTTCAATTATCGTGGTCGTCTCTCGAAATGTAGGTTTCAATCAGTCTTTCTTGGATGCAACAGCCTCTGATGATCCGAGATGAAAAGTGTTTTTTTTCGCGCACTTCAGCCGGACAGTGAAAGTGAGTGCACCGCTCTAATGGGTCCTGAGTGCACCGCTCTAATGGGTCCGAATAGAATGACGAATAACGTTAGTTCCGCCTATTCCGTCATTCAATAAATCGTGTAATAAATCATACATTTTTTTCACTTTTTTCACTTTTCATTTTTAGCGGGGCTACAGGGGGGTCAGATGGCAGTGTTAGGGGGAACTGGCCCCCCCTGGGCCCCCCTAGAAGCGCCCATGGTGTGAACATAGATTAAACAGCGAGCCAAACTCTTTTGAGAGCCAGGGAAATAGCAGCCATGCTCCTTTATTGACTTATTTGCAGTCCACTGACATTCAAACGTAGTGAAACTATAAAAAAAGAAGTTGCATGGCACTTAATGATCTCATACATAAAAGTGTAACATACACAGATAAACACATAGGAGCGGTAAGTGTAAACAAGGTAAATATAGCTAATGCTAGCTGTGCAATTAGCATGTATACAGGCTAGTATGGCTAACGCTAGAATGTATGCTACCGCGAATGCTGACACAAATGCTAGCACATTAAGACCAAAACTCATGTACAACAACTTCCTTACTTGCAATAAATAAGCACTAATTAGAGCAGGGGTTCCCAAAGTGTGAGGCGCGCCTCCCTTGGGGGGGTGCCATAGAGCTTCAAGGGAGGCGAAGCCGCGAGAAAAAAATAAAGAGAAACAGTGAAATCTAGCTAGTTAACTTCAGCTAAATGTATGCGAGCGGCAAAATATGGATAGATTTTTAGTGAAGTTACCTAAAGTGAGAGAAGAGACAGCGTCTGTCAGAAAACGGAGTAAGTATGACAATGGTTATTTGAAGCTTGGATTTTCATGGACCGGTCCTGATGACACTCCACTGCCAGTGTGTTATATGCAACGAGATGCTAGCTAATGACAGTATGAGACCATGTAAACTCCGGCGTCATATTGAGACGAAACACCCATGTTTGGTGACCAAGCCACAGGAGTTTTTTGACCAGAAGCTCAAGGAATTGCAGTCACAGAAAAATGTCATTGACACATTTAGCACTGTGAATACAAAGGCAACCGATGCATCATACCGAGTGGCGTTACGGATAGCTAAGGCAGGTAAACCTCACAACATTGGTGAAACGTTACTCCTCCCTGCTGCTAAAGACATCTCCGTCTCAACTATTTCTCTCCGAGTGCAACGTATGAGGAAGCTGCCATCCGTAACTTCAACATGTTTAAAACATAAAGATAAAGCGGTTTAAAAAAGCTATTGTTTAATGTTTTAAGGAGGTGATGCTCAGCCAATCCAAAAAGAGAAAGGTGGCGAAAACAGTGCATTTTATGACCTTTTCTCATAGTGTGAGTGTTTTAAAATGACTAATAAAGTGCAATATACTGCTAATATGCATGTTAATTAACAACTAGTTGAAGGTGAATTTGTGTACCTTAATATAAAGTGTTACCTGTTTTCACTACAAGTACTGGGAAGGAAACTATAATTACATTTGTTGCTATATTCAATTGGAATTTACTTTAAAGTAAAAACATCCAACTCACAGGTTTATCATTGCTTTGAGAAAAAAGATGATTAATTTACCACTTTTAGAAGTGAAGATATATTCATCTGTTCTGGGAATGTCATTTTCGAGCCTGAGACCTGAAAAACAGGGGCTTAGCAGGTTTTAATACAGCCACACTTTAACTATCCTTTAATGGACTACAAGTTATATGATTAGTCAAATAAATCACAACACCATTGTCTGTTCCAATATTATAATAAGTAGTGTTTTTATAAACGGGTTATTCATGAGTGCCAAGTTGATTTCATTTGAATTTGGATTTTATTTGGAAAGAGAGGGAGAGGAAGGAGAAGGAGTTGGGTTTCAATATCATACAGATGTTTATTTAGATCAGATAATCAGTCACGGGAATCCACGCAGGGAAGAGGAGCAAAAACTGTTTCTGATAAGGGTTGGTCCTCTTCTTGCGAGGGATCGGACAAAACAAGGTTTTACTGTTCGACACTTGCACAATTAATACCTGGTTATTAAACCGTAACGATTTTTTTTGGATAGTCAGGCAGTTTTTTAGTTTTTTTGCCATTCAAATTCTTCCAGATATGGCCGTAAATGTTTCCTCTTTCAACAACTCCGGGTCTTCGGACAAGGATTGTCTCATCAGCAGATCAGGCTCCCTTATCCTCATCTCATTCTACATAACCAGCACCCTCCTCATCCACCCTCTCTGCGTCTTCGTCCTCTACCTGGGTTTCAACCGATGGCGTCAACAGAGCTCCACGTCATCAACGACCAGTCACTCGGACATCTTCACTTTCCACATGCTGATGGAGCTGGTGGATTACTCAGGGTACACGCTGGTCATGTTGGGTTTCCATTTGGTTAATGAGAATGCAACCAGAGCCGGGTTCATTATAACAATCTTACCCTGGTATGGACGTGCTTACTTTCACGTCCTGACCTGTGTGGAGCGTTACCTGGCTGTCGTGCATCCCGTCACCTACCTGAACCTGAAAGGACAGAGAGGGGTCAGAATCAGAAACATCTGCATTGGGTGTGTTTGGTTGCTTAGCTTCGCAGAAACAACTCTGTTTTCCTTGGTAAAAAATATGATCTTTTTTGATTTGTGCCTCTTGATTTTCTCCTTGATCGTTGTCTGCTTCTGCAGCATGTCTGTTCTCCATGTTCTGATTCGTCCAGGGCCAGGGGAGCAGGGCGGGGACAGGACAATAGTTGACCAATCAAAGCGCAGGGCTTTCTACACCATAGTGGCCATACTGGGAGTGCTGTTGTTCACGTCGTGTGGGAAGATGGCTTTGGTTGTTCTTAATGTGGTTTATGAATGGACATATGTGATGATGGTGTATGAATCTTGGTTCACGCTCCCCAGCAGTCTGGTGTTACCTCTGCTGTTTCTGCACAGAGCAGGGAAGCTATCCTGTTGCAACAAAAAACCGAAAGGAGGATAAGGATTCAATTAGATATGCTATGTTAGGGTTCGGGTCAAACTAAGAAACTCCTCGGTCGTCGTTAGGCAAGGCAAGGCAAGTTTATTTATATAGCACTTTTCGACACAAGGCAATTCAAAGTGCTTTACAAAAAATGAAAGACATTAAGCATTAAAAAAGAAAAGCTAATAAAATAAATATTAAAAGGAAAAATACATGGATAAAAGTTACAGTGCAGTTTAAGATATGAATAGTTCAATTAAAAGCAGCGACAAAAAGAAAAGTCTTCAGCCTGGATTTAAAAGTAGTAAGATTTGGGGAAGTATTGTGGTTTACTTTCAAATAACTTCAGAATTACGTGACAAATAAGTCACCATTTTGGTTTGAATAACTTTGGAGATGGCCTTAGTTCGGTACAGATGTCAAGTAACAAAAATATTCATTACATTAAATATCATTTTGCTGATGCTTCTGTCCAAAGCAAAAATAATCAAACTCCGAACAACAAGGAAAGTGCAGATGTATTCACTTCAAGCAAATTCACCATCAATTGCTGGTGAATCAGATACAAGTTGACTTGTGGTTTCCAACAGGACACAAGAAAGGGCATTTTTGTTTGGAATGACGTAGACGTTTTTGTCCTGTATACTTTATTATGTGGGTTCTAAACTGAATGAATACATTGCTTATATATACATGTACATTGTATCTTGAAATAATGCAAGTTTCCATAAATGTTTGAATGGTTTAAGGATTTAAAAGACTGCTAGAATAAATATAGCTTTGATATTATCAACATTACATTTGCATGCACAGTTTATAAGCATTGATATCTTTGCAAGTATATGGATACCATCTAAATAATGAATATTAGACTGTGTATGGTAGTAGATGATTTTGATTTACAGGAACTCATGTAACCCTACCCATGATTGATTTGTATGTTTATGACAGTGATGCTGCCGTGTGAATAAACTAACACGATGCAAAACAGCTCCTGACTCTTTGATTTGTTTACGCAGCAGGCTTTGTCCTCGCTCCATTTGAATTTGGTCAACTGTCCATCTGCTGGATCGGCTAAACAAACCTCAGTTGCATAAAGAGGTTCTTGCACGTGTTGAAACAGACATTATTTTAGACCAGGGGTGTCCAAACCTTTTTCACTGATGGCCACATACAGAACAATGTACGAAGGGCTGGGCCCCTTATAGAGGTACATTGTCTCATAAGTTCAGTTATAAGTTAGCAAATCCATCGAATGTAGGTAAATGATGCTTGTGAGTGTTGGCAGCTCATCCCTAAAAACAGAAGCCTCAGATACAATAAGGGGAAATATGAAGGGTGTATTTCAAGGTTGTTATTTAAATAAGTCATTTGGCTTTTTTTCTTATCAATTAAGAAATGTTAGAAAATGTTTCCAACTTAAATTGACTGACTTTATTTGAATGTCTCTTGCAGACATGGCACTCAATTCTCCATCTTCCAATGACTCCCTTCTTCCTCAACGCCTCCCAATGGAAATGGAGTGCCTCATCAGCAGACCAGGCTCCTTAATCTTTAACTCAGCCTACATCACCAAAATCCTCCTCCTCCTCCATCTTCGTCCTCTACCTGGGTCTCCAACGATGGCGTCAGCGGAGCACCACGTCTGCAGCAGCGTCAAAGAACAGTCACTCGGACATCTTCCCTTTCCACATGGTCGTGTTCGAGCTATGGTACTGCCTAGGGTGCACCCACTTCATCTATGCAATTTATTCGGTGAATGACAAAATATTTGGTGTGGGGTCCTATATTTGTTTAACCACCTGGTATGGAAATAATTCCTGTCATGCCCTGACCTGTGCGGAGCGTTACCTGGCTGTCGTGCATCCCGTCACCTACCTGAACCTGAAAGGACAGAGAGGGGTCAGAATCAGAAACATCTGCATTGGGTGTGTTTGGCTGCTTTGCTTCGCAGCAATAATTCCGGTGTCCTTAAAAAAGGATGTGTTATTCTTTAATTTAAGCCTGATGACATACTCATTGATGGTCGTTGCCTTCTGCAGCCTTGCTGTTCTCCGCGAGCTGATTCGTCCAGGGCCGGGAGAACAGGGAGGGGACAGGAAAAGAGTTGACCAATCAAAGCGCAGGGCTTTTTACACCATAGTGGCCATACTGGGAGTGCTGTTGTTCAGGTTTTGTGGGAATGTGGTTTGGTTTGCTCTTTCTGTCAAAAAGGAAATGAAATGTTGGGTGATCACATCGGAAGATTACATTGCCTTGTATATGCTGAAAAATTAAGGGCCATCTAGAGAGAAATTCTGCTATTTTGCATTGCTAGATTGAGCCTCAGGGGGTACTTGTGATGTGGGGGGGAGGTGGTTAGGTTCATGCATAAACAGTTTGGAGATGGTTAGGGTTAGTAGTTTTACAAATTGCATTATGTACAAATGCCAAGTATATAAGGCATATTCATACATTTGTCAGTACATTTATTATATCCAATTCAAGTTTATGTTTGTTTTTAAAGGCCATTTTCTTAATGTCTTTCATTTGTGTAAAGCACTTTTAATTGCCTTGTGTTGAAAGGTGCTATATAAATGAACTTGCCTTGCCTTGTCTTGCCTTTATATATTAGACTGTATAAGTTATAGTGAGTGACATTGCACTGTATGGTGATTGCACAGGAATAGTTTTAAGACCGTACTTGTTTGATTCATGTGTTCACAAAGTTGATGCCACCTGTGAAGAGGTTCAACTTAGAGTACCCAAGCTGTGTAAACAGGAAACAAAAGTTTGTTTGAAAAAGATGTGATTAAAATAACACAACCATGCAAAACAGTGCATGACTCGATTTGATTTGTTTACTCAGCAGGTTTTGTCTTGGCATAATTTACATTTGGTCAACTGTCCATCTATTGGATCAACAACATGAACCACAGTTGCATCAATATGTTGTTGAGCTGGAGTGAATTCAGTCATATTTGGCTGATAAGAGCAAGAGTTCATATAAACAGCACTTTATATGAGTCTTAAGAAACAACCTGTGGTGTGCCACAGGGAAGCGTCTTAGGTCCTCTGCTGTCTTTTATATATTACGGTTTTGGAGTATTTTTACAGAACATTTTCTCTCTGTACTTATGACCTTATTTCTTCTAATAAGGACTAATGCATTGTACAGAACCAGTTAAATTATATATTAAAACATTAAGAACTGGCTGAAAATAAATTTGTCTGACCACCTTGGGTAAATGGATCGGATTTTATAAGCTTCAAAACATATGCTGAATAAAGATTCGTTTACCACAGTATTATGATGGGAACACTCAGATTATTGCCAAGACATATTAAAGACTCTGCTTTAGTTTATCGGACAATGTTTTTACCAAGGTAAAACCAGAACAATCCAGATTCTGGTGCCCAATTTGTTGATAGGGAAACCATGACAAAGTTAGCCTCAGTATATTATAGTTGGACACACATGGTATGGAGTGGCATGTGTGCATCATGCAACACCCTATAGTTTGTCCATCTTAAATAACATAAATGCATTCATGTATATTATATATTGATGTGTTTTTATTTGGAGTGTCACTGTAATTGTTGATTTATTAGGCCATCGAGCAGCATGTCAATGTGACTTTGATTTTATTCAAATATCAGTTTTGAATTTGGATTGGTTTTATAGAGAGAGGAAGGTGGATGTGTGTTTTTTAATATAATACCGACAAATATTTGGTTCATATACTCAGATACGGGAAGCCACAGAGGGAAAAAGATCAGAAAGTGACACCGATAAGAGTTCTTCTTACTACTTTTGTATAGTTGTATAGAGTGCACATTATTTTGGACACTTGCACAGTTGATTCTTTATTTTAAATCAGTGGTTTGACTTAAAGAACCTCTCTGGATATTGGTATAGTAGAAGGAAGAAACTCATGGGAGTAAATACAATAAAAGTGTCATTTGAATGGGCTTTTCTCCTCCAGACATGCAGCCAAAGACTCCTTTCTACACACGTTCCTCTTTGTGGACATCGATTGCTTCTTCAAAAGACCAGGCACCTTTATCTTAACCTTAAACCACGTCACCAGCCTTATCCTCCCTCTCTCTATTTCCATCCACTACCTAGGTCTCCAACGAGGGCGTCAGCAGAGCTCCACGTTTTATTTGTAGAAGCATTACAAATACAGTTACACGGAGAGGTTGAACATGCAAATGACTGACTAGAAAAACAGCACTCAATCACAGGAGACATTAGGCACATGTGTATCTCCTTTATTATCATAGTTTACTTTACGAGTCATGGCTTACAGGTCAAAAAGCATGTCATACAAGGATAACATAAGAATTACTGGAAGAAAGACATTACAATAGATTAAAATATGACATTGTATACATATATGTAAAGAGGATTGTGGGTAAAGATACGCTTCTCCAATATATATGCACAATTGTGATGAGATAAAGGATTGGGAAAAATAAAACTAAATCACTTTATACATACATTTCAAGAGCATAACAGTGTTTAAGGTTACATAGAAATAAAGATAAGATACAAAAGTAAAAGAGGCACGGAGAATGTCATGCAACTTTGGTTTGCAAAACATGGCTCCATGGTCTGAGATTTAACCTCCGAGCAACTATAATGCTCCTTCAGCCCGATCCCCGATCCCAAACTAATTCTTGTTGTATTTCAAACATGGTAGTTTTTCCGCTCTGTGCAGGAACAGCAGCGGCAGCACATAACTGCTGGGCAGACAGAACCAAACTCCGGATGTTAAAACAACACATGTGTCGTAGCTGCTCAACACGTGAGACGACCCCAGAGACAAACAAATCAGATTCCCGCTAAACCTCACCAACAGAACCGCCATTATAGCCGTGATTGTGACGAGCGCCTTTTGCTTTAATGTATCCGTCTTTCCCGCGTTTGCACCTTCTTCCCCCGGCCCTGCACGATTCAGCACGCGGACAACGGAGATGTTGCAGAAAGAACTGACGATCAACGACAAAACCAGATTGCAGAAAAACAGAATCATGTTGAAATGATTGCCCATTTGAAGCCTCAACGTGATCAACCCGGCGAGAAGGAACCAAACAAACCCCACGCAGATGTTTCTGATCATAACCCCGCCCGATTTACTCAGGTTTCTGTAGGTGAGTGGGTGAACCACGGCCATGTAGCGCTCCATACATGTTAGCACGTGGAAGAACATCTTCACACAGGAGGTGATGGCAAACATGTTGCACCCCACCTTGACCATGTTTTGGTGGTTTTTGTAGGCGCCAGTGCAGCAGGTGACGGAGGAGGACATGCCGAAGAGCTCCATGACCACCATGTGGAAGGTGAAGACGTCCAAAGGATTCATGGCCGCCGGGCGTTGCTTCCTCCAGCGCAGAAACCCGAAGCCCAGGATGAAGGTGGAGAGAGGGAGCAGGAGGAGGAGGTTGGTGACGGTGAAGGCGGCGAAGATGGAGGAACCGGGAGGGGAACTGAAGCAGGAGGAGGGGGTTCGGGAGGAGTTCTGGGAAGAAGAGGTGTTGGCGTCCATGGCACTGAGGAAGAGGAGCGAAGGGGGCGAGGGAAAAAGAGAGGTTTTTAAATCTGTTTTGTCCCGGGGGAAAGCTGCTTAATTCAAGAATAAATAAAAGTACAAATATCTAACATTTTTAAATATTTACTCATAATGAATTAAGTTGAATACAAAATAAATTATTGAATAAAATATTTTTAAATTGAATACATACAAATAATATTAAAATAAGTATTAAATGAAGAGTAAATAATAATGAGGCGTTTATTGTTATAATTCAATCTGAATATTGGACCAATCCCTTTAACTTTTAGAACCTTACACACTTAAAAAAGACAAAATATTGAAATCACATGGAATGAATTATTGAAATATAAATAATTTCTATATTTATAAATTATATTTGTGATGTATTTTATGAAACAAAAATAACAGCAGTATTAAAATCCCTGTTTTAGCCCATTTAGAGAATCTGTGTGAACAACTCCAAATCTCTCATATTTGAAGAACACACCAGAACTGAAACTTTAAAATACGATGAGATGAAACATATGATATTGCTTTAGAGAGCACTAACCTTATCATCAGAGTCTCTGGTCCTTCTGTCTCAGCGTCTCCTCAGAAACGCTGGTGTCGTGTCCTTATAACACTGTTGTGTGTGTGTATGTGTGACGAGGCGGGTGACTGCATGTTTTTTGCATGTTGAAAAAACTATTATTTCTGTCAGCGTTCCGAAGGCAAATTCAGGATAATCTCCAGGACAGTGTTTGTTTCAACAAACACTCCAACAGAGCGAGGCGATCTCAATCTGTTTTATGTTACACTTTTAAAGATGAGACATAAATGCATTAATACAAAATACAAAAGGAAAGCAAGGTAAATACTTATGAAGAGGATTAAAAAGAGCCATACAATGTTTAATTCACAACACAGCACCATCACTGCGACAATGAAAGTGGTAAATGACATTACTACTATTTTAGATAATAAGCAGAGTTGTGCAGCTCTGTTTATTGACCTGTCCAAAGCGTTTGACACCGTTGCTCATCGCATCTTAAAGCAGAGGCTACTCAGTATTGGCCTATCCAGCAATGCAGTGGGGTGGTTTGTGAACTACCTCTCTGAAAGGTCCCTATGTGTTCATTTTGATGGACTGTCTTCTGAGTGGTTAAACATTTCTAATGGTGTACCACAAGGTTCTGTTTTAGGTCCACTTTTATTCTCCATATATATTAACAGCGTAGGTGAAAATGTGGATGAAGCTACTTTACATTTTTATGCGGATGATACCGTGATGTATTGTGCAGGTCCCTCCATGAAAGAGGCTGTTGTTAAATTACAAGCTGTTTTTAACACTATTCAGACCCAGCTCTCTGAATTAAAGCTTCTTTTAAATGTGGATCAAACCAAGGTAATGCTCTTTTCAAAAGCTAAAAAGACACCAGAGCCTGTTTTAGATATTGTAACTACGCAAGGAACAAAACTTGAAGTTGTTACCTGTTACAAATACCTGGGTATCTGGCTTGATGATTGTCTCTCTTTTAAACTTCATGTCAGTAACCTGCTTAAAAAGCTGAGGGTTAGGCTAGGTTTCTTTTACAGGAACAAGTCCTGTTTCTCGCTTGAAGCCAGGAAAAGGCTCTGTGACCTTTGACCTGTGCTGGACTATGGGGATTTGTTGTATATGAATGCACCTGCCAATTACCTGAACAAATTGGATGCTGCGTATCACAGTGCTCTGAGATTTGTCACAAATTGTAAAGCGCTTACACATCACTGTACCCTGTATACCAAGGCAGGTTTACCATCACTCTCTGTACGGAGGCTCAGTCACTGGTACACGTTTATCTATAAAGCTTTGTTGGGTAAACTCCCGTATTATATCTGCTCTCTGATAACACAGAGAGTTGCAAGCAGCTATTGTCTGAGGTCACATGATGTGGTCTTGTTAGATGTGCCAAGAGCAAGGACTGTCTCAGGTAAGACAGCTTTTATGTGCGCAGCTCCACTTGCTTGGAACAATCTTCAGCAAGAATTGAAACTGAGCAATCTCATTCCTCTGCATGTTTTTAAAGCTAGGGTAAATGAAATGCTTGCTGATACAATGGGCACTTGTAAATGTCTATAACTATGTATCCTGTAAATATAATGTATAATGTCCTTTATTGTTTTATGTTTCATGTGGAACCTATATGCTGCAGGTCTCCCTTGAAAAAGAGATATATGATCTCAAGGGACCAATCTAGATAAATAAAGGTTTGAAATGAAATTAAATGAATTCAACACGTTATTAAGTGCAGACACACTTCGCTGTTTGACCATTAAAGTGGATTCAAATTAGTTGAAACGTGAACTTATTCAAATTATTCAGACCCAACACGTCTCTGTGTGCTTTGTGTTATTTTAATACCTGAACAACTTGCAAATCACACTTAGTCCCAAACGGACGGTTAAGAGTTCACTTAACCATCATGGTGACTCATCTTTTGCTCATTCAACTACAAAAAGGAAAATCTTAAAAAAAAATAGTGTCTATTTCTTAACTTTTGTTTACATGCAGTAAGAAAATACTACTTTTTGGATTTGTTCAGGCACTATATTAGTGTGTATTACTTTGAGGGGTTAACTTTAACTCCAGTAAACAAAGTAGTAGTCTATAGCCAACTATAGACCTATTTCTAAACTTCCGTTCCTCTCAAAAATTCTCGAGAAAGCGGTCGCAAAACAGCTGTGTGATTACTTAAAAAACAATGATTTATTTGAAGATTTTCAGTCTGGCTTTAGAACACATCATAGCACAGAGACAGCTCTGGTTAAAGTCATAAATTATATTCTAATAGCCTCAGACAAGGGACTTGTCTCTATTCTTGTTTTGCTCGATCTCAGTGCTGCATTTGATACTATCGACCATGATATCCTATTGCAAAGACTAGAGCACTTAGTTGGCATACAGGGAACTGCTTTAGGCTGGTTTAGCTCCTATCTATCTGAACGCCGTACGCAGTTTGTACGTGTTAACGATGAATCTTCCACGCAAACCAAAGTTAGCCATGGAGTGCCACAGGGCTCAGTGCTCGGACCTATTTTGTTCACATTATATATGCTTCCGTTAGGCAATATTATAAGGAATCATTCTGTAAACTTTCATTGTTATGCGGATGATACTCAACTATATTTATCAATCAAGCCTGATTAAATTAATCATCTAAATAAAATTCAAGACTGCCTTAAGGACTTAAAAACGTGGATGACCTTAAACTTTTTGATGTTAAACACGACCAAAACTGAAGTTATTGTACTTGGCCCGAAGAATCTACGAAACAAATTATCTAAAGATATACTAACTATGGATGGCATTAATTTGGCCTCCAGTGAGACTGTAAGGAATCTTGGTGTTATATTTGATCAGGATTGATCCTTTTACGCCCACATAAAATCAATTTCAAGGACCGCCTACTTCCATCTACGTAACATTGCAAAAACAGGCATATCTTGCCTCAAAACGATGCAGAGAAACTAGTCCATGCATTTGTTACTTCAAGGCTGGATTATTGTAACTCTTTATTATCAGGGTGTACCAAGAAGTCAGTCAAGTCGCTTCAGCTGATTCAAAATTCTGCGGCTCGTGTACTGACCAGAGTTAGGAAAAGGGACCACATTACTCCTGTTCTGGCTGCCTTACACTGGCTCCTTATAGAACACAGGATATCATTTAAAATGCTTCTTCTCGCCTACAAAGCCCTTAATGGGCAGGCGCCATCTTACCTTAAAGAACTCATTATACCCTACTGTCCTCCTAGGGCATTGCGTTCCAAGAATGCAGGGTTGTTGGTTGTTCCTAGAGTCTCTAAAAGTACAATGGGAGCCAGAGCCTTTTCTTATCAAGCTCCACATTTGTGGAATCAGCTTCCAGTTTGTGTTCGGGCGGCAGACACCCTATCCGTTTTTAAGAGTGTGCTTAAGACCTTCCTTTTTGATAAAGCTTATAGTTAGGGCTGATTAGATTCAGCCCCTAGTTTTGCTGATATAGGCTTAGTTTGTCGGGGGTCTTCTTACTTCTTCCCTCTCTCTGTCTATACCTGTGTACTCTCATGTTCCGATTAACCCAGCTTCCCCATATGTCTTTCTTTTTGGTGTCTATATACGCTGGGATCCGGAGTCATGGATGATCCTGCGTTCCTGTGTCCTGGATCGCGAGCGCTGGATCTTGAGTCGTGGCTGTGGTCCTGGATCATCGGTCCTGGATGGATATCCTCGTGGATTCATCTTCCTATTACACACACATGCATTTCCAAACATCTGGACTACCTATGTTGCAAATGTATTATCTTTTCAATTTACACACGGCATCTATTGCACGTCTGTCCGTCCTGGGAGAGGGATCCCTCCTATGTTGCTCTCCCTCTTCCTTGTACGATGTGAGGGTCTAAGGACAGAGGGTGTCGTATTATCATACTGATATTCTGTACACACTGTGAAGACCACTGAGACAAATGTAACATTTGTGATATTGGGCTATATAAATAAACATTGATTGATAGTGTGTGCAATAACATCCCGTCTTCTGTGTAATTCTGATCATCTATACGTTTTATTTCAGAGTTCCAGTTATTACAGCCAGTGGAAACTGGAAAGCCCTCCTCTTTGATTGGTCCATCCTGTATCTGTCCCCGCCCCCTTCCCGGCCCTGGACCAATCAGAGTGTAGAGAACGAGAGGCTGCAGAAAGAAGTGACAGGCCATTTCTCAATGTCGAGCAGAGCTGCTGCAGAGCCACTATTTCAAGTCTACGTCATCGAGTGGCGCCGAAGGACGGTTTAAATGCCCAGCATTCGGCGCCACTCAATGATGTAGTATACTTGAAATAGTGGCTCTGCAGCAGGTATACTCGACATTGAGAAACGGCCACAGAGATGTATAAAAGGGTGGAAAATTGCATTGTGGGAAAATAAGGGAGATAAACCAAACACACCAAGTGCTGAGGCTCCGCCCACTTGTCTCAGGTACCTGACTGGACCAATGACAGCCAGGTAGTGCTCCTCTCAGTTGAGATGTGGAACAACACCTGTCCGGCTGTGAGTAAATTCATCATATTTTTACTTGACTATTTAAATTATTATTTTGTCATGAAAATATGAAATAAAATATGATGTTTTTGTTTAATTTTGTAGGTTTTTTATTCACAATTTTTAACATTTCTAATGCAGAAGTTTAACTGATATTAAAACTATTTAAACACAATGTCTACATGAAGCCCCTCCTCCTGGTAGTACGGGATAGCTGGATATGACTCATGCTGTAAGACCACATTTCCAACATAATCAAATCACATGTTATCAAAAGGAACACGACAAAAGCGTTTCACAAGCAGATAACAACTAAATACAACAGCAACACCTGCACCCCGTAATACATCTAACAAATTAGAAGTTTGACGTATTTCATTTATGGTATAAATGCATATTTTTAAGTTTAAAGAAGATATTTTTTACTTTAAAATGCTCCTTCCTTTTGTCTTAAATGTGATGTGGCGCCATGCATTTACAAAAGAAGTATTCAAATAAGTCCAGCAGACACTGTCACCAAGATAAAACCCCAGTAATAAGATCGAAAAGTAAGAAATCAGGTACCCAACATGTTCAGATGGATGAATGAAACTCACTTTATCTGGTCTTCCTCTTCTTTACAAAACCACTGATCCATAAAATCAACTCCAAATAAATACATGTGTACGGAGGAGACAGAGGAGAGCTGTTTGCATTTCACTGCAGATCTCCAGCTGCCATCCAGACACAAGAAGAAGGCAAGGCAATGCAATTTATTTGTATAGCACAATTCATACAGTAATGCAATTCAAAGTGCTTTACAGGATCAAACAGAGAAAACACAATCCATTGAGAAGAAATACAAAACACACAAAATAATTAATTACGAGAAAGAAAACCATGTTTAACAGTTCGAAAATTAGAACATTTAAATTTGAAAAGCCATATTAACAAGAAATGTGTTTAGACCTGATTTAAATGTTTCTAAAGTGCTAGCCATTCTCATACGTTCTGGGAGTTTGCTCCATGCATCAGGAGCATAGATGCAGAAGGCTGCTTCCCCACGCTTTGATCTCACACGTGGAACAGTGAGCTGGCCTGCGCCTGAAGACCTCAGGGGTCTGCTGGGTTCGTACCGCTGAAGGATAGATTTATCCTTTTATTTTATTTTATTTATTTTTTATTTAAGGATAGACACTTGATATATTTGCGTCCTAGCCCGTTTAGTGCTTTATATGTGTGCATTAAAAATCTTAAAGTCAATTCTCTCACTAACTGGAAGCCAATGCAGCGATCTCAGCACTGGAGTGATGCGATCTGTTTTCTTTGTCCGGGATAAGATCTGGCTGCAGCATTTTGAATTAGTTGGAGTCTACGGAGTGATTTTTTTGTGATGCCTGTGAAGATGCTGTTGCAGTAGTCAATCTTGCTAAAAACAAATGCATGGACAAGTTTTTCAAGGTCTTGCTTCGACATAATGTCTTTAATACGTGAGATATGTTTAAGATGGTCGTTTTTTTTGTGTTGAGCTGTAAGAAATTACGGCAGAAATAATAACAGTGATCGTATAGAGATAAGTTAGACGAGTGGTTGGAGCCATAGTGATTATACTTATTATACCACTGATCCATAAAATCAACTCCAACTAAATACATGTGTATGGAGGAGACAGAGGAGAGCTGTTCGCATTTCTCTTCATATTGAGTTATGCAAATCTCCAGTGGTTGGAGCCATAGTGATTATACTTTACAACATCCTTTAAAGCAGAAACAGATACAACATATTTACAATTCATAAAATCATTTCTCCTGAATCAAGAGCCTCACATTGAGCTTTCATAAGGTACAGAACGGCTGTATGATAGTTGATTTAAATAAATAAAACAACATGTCTCATGCTAACTTCTGATGAATAGAGTGGTGCAGGGAAGAGTCAGCATGTTGCACTTTCTGGTTGCTTGTAATGGTTCAAACATATTAAACACGTATATAGTAGCACGGAGATATAATAAAACCCAGTATGTGTGTATTATGAAAACATCTCAATGATAAACTGGGACAAAACTGTACAATTCCTTCAAACATTTTATCTAAATCACACATTTAGTCATCTAACTAACACAGTCTATAAAACCAAACTTTAATCGAGACAGTTTTGCTAATCTTGACCTTTTTTACCAGCTCATAGAGTCCTGTTACGAACCCAGAAATGTTGAGTACCTCAACGTTTCATGAAAGAAATTAGCACAAAATAATTAGCAATAATTACCAAGATAAGCAATGCAGACAATAGGTACACAAATAGCTTGGCTGATTTGAACAGTATTGGAGTGGTTTTGGGGGTTATTGAGGATGCTGAGTCCCTTTCTGACAATTTCAGGATAGATTATGGCAGTTTTAACCAGAAAAAGTCAATATATGTGCTCTCTGTGGGCTGATTTTGATGAATGTTGGGTATATGTGGAGGATCTATTCGACTCTGGTTCGTTTTAATTGGACAGATTGCTCATTTACTTGAAACAAAATGTTTCACAGTCGAGATAATAATTTCCATCGTGTGCTTTCTATATCCAATGGTCGCAACACTTCTCAAGGTAATCAAATCAGCCCAATTAGAGCACAAATACGGCCACTTTGGGAATACTGCCATTGTTAAGGTTGGAAATGGACTCGGCGTCGTCAAAAAGCCTCAAAACCCAATTCTACATTTCTATCATAAAAAGTTGGGGTGTTCAACATTTCCGGGTTAACAACAGGACTCTTTGAGCTGGCAACTCGACTATATTGGTTGCTTTAAGACAAAAACAACACCCTTGGATGTCACTCTGCTCTGATCTGATCCTGAATCAGTTTTCCTGCAGCACGTTAGTTTTTCCGCCTTGTGCAGATAGAGCAGCGGTAAAACCAAACTGCCGGGCAAACCCATCCAGATCATACAGAACAAGGCCAAACACTTTCCATCCACCACCTGATTCTGAGAGAGATAAAGAGCCATGCCGATGGTGGTGCTGCCGAATCTGAAAACCAGCACTCCCAGTATGACCACCATGGAGTAAAGCGCCCTCACTTTGGTTCGATCAACCCGCTTCCCAACCCCCGGCTTTGGGCGAATCAGAACCCAGAGGACAGAAACGCTGCAGAAAAGAACTACAAACAATAAGAGGGACGACCAGAAAAAAGATACGCCGATAGTCTGGTCCACTGGCAAGATGAGGAAAGCCATGCTGCCAAAACAAAGCAGCCAAACGCACACGATGGTGACGTTTCTGATCCGAACTGCTCTGTTTCCTCTCAGCTTCAGGAAAACGATGGGATGCACGACGGCCAGGTAACGCTCCACACAGGTGAGGACGTGGAAATACTGCTGAGCGGAGAAGTTGAGGAGGAAAAGGTACATCCCCAGCTTCGTCATTATCATAAAACCTGTGTAGGCGGCACAGCAGCTGAGGAAAGAACCAAGAATATTCATCAGCTCGGTGGCGACCATGTTGTACGTGAAGGCGTCAGAGTGGCGGATTATGGCGTTGGGTTGCTGGCGCCATTTCTGAACACCGAGGTAAATGACTCGGATGCAGAGAGGGAGGAGGAGGAGGGTGAGGGAGAGGAAGTAGGCGGTGAGGCTAATGACGCCTCTTTGGGAAGTGTTGCATAGTAGCATGGTGCCATAGAAGTTGAGGGGAGGAAGAAGCGAGGCGTTGGAAGAGTTGACGGGCATAACTGTGGGGAAAAAGGGGGATGAAAAACAAGTTAAAATTGTTAAAATATGACAAAGAATTCTTGCAGATTTATGGGGTTTGAAGTTGCATGCTAACGTAGCTAACTTATAATGACAAGCTGTAGGGGGGAGAGAGGGGAGGAGGAAGGGAGGAGTTGGAAGAGTTGACGGAAAAAACCTCTGGGGAAAAAGGGGGAGAAATTAAAAACAAGTTTAAATAGTGAAAATAGGAAGAATTAGGACGAATTCCTGTAGCTTTATGGGGTTTGGAGTTGTATGCTAACGTAGCTAACTCATAATGACAATCTGTAGGGGGAGAGAGGGGAGGAGGAAGGGAGGGAGGTGTTGAAAGAGTTGACGGACATATTGGGCAAGGAGCAGGGATAGAGGGGGAGATGAAAAACAAGTTAAAATAGAGACAATATGACAAAGAATTCTTGCAGATTTATGGGGTTTGGAGTTGCATGCTAACGTAGCTAACTTATAATGACAAGTTGTAGGGGGGAGAGAGGGGAGGAGGAAGGGAGGCATTGGAAGAGTTAATGGACATGACTGAGGGCAAGGAGCAATAGAGAGGGAGGTGAAAAACAAGTTTACATTTAAAATATGAACAAATTAAGAAGAATTGTGCAGCTTTGTGGGGTTTTGAGATTAATGCTAACCGAGCCAACTCTTAATAACAATCTGTAGGGGGAGAGAGGGGAGGAGGAAGGGAGGAAGGGAGGGAGGGAGGCGTTGGAAAAGTTGCCGGACATATTGGGCAAGGAGCAGGGATAGAGGGGGAGATGAAAAACAAGTTAAAATAGAGACAATATGACAAAGAATTCCTGCTGATTTATGGAGTTTTGAGTTGAATGCTAACGTAGCTAACTCATAATGACAAGCTGTTGTTGTAGATAAATATTTCAAAAACACAAAAAAATTACCCACGAAGAAATGATCTAAAAAGTGTTTGGGTTAGCATCTATCAAACATATTATTAAAACATCTCATCTCTATTTAAAAAAGAAAGTTAAAAAAAATCAAGCTGTAGTATTTTAACTATATTTGACATCTCTGAATAATATTCTGTAAAGGTTGTGTGATATTGGGCTATATAAATATACTTTGATTTCATTTGATATATCTAAAATAATTTAAGAAAATACCTTCACTTTGTTTCCTTGATCCTCCGCCCACTGTGTGTCGTCCTGTTGTGAATATAGTGTGTGTTCCTTATACTGCTTATACATGTGAGTGTGTGTGTGTGTGTGTGTGTTTTGCATGTTATCAATCCAGTAAGCAATCACTTTGCATGTCTCTTTCCACAGCTGCAGACACACTGACAGGATTGGATCGATAGTGTGTGTACGTATTTATACTTACACAGACTGAACACAAACACATTTAAAAGTAATTGTAGAGTACATGTATTCCATCATTTAAAGACGAACATATATTCATTTTACTGGATTTTGATTAAATGAACATGATGGTGTTATAAATAATCATTTCAAAATGTATTACAAATTATCATATTTAATTGAATACATTTCTAAATAAATGAAAGGTCTTAAAAAGCTTCAGAAACAATTCGCTACCAGCATAGATCACTGCAGCAACCTAACATGTCTTTTTTATATCCATTAGTTATCAGAAACGCACTTAATGGCCTCGTTGTTTGACTTGATTCAAATGAGCTGTGACTTTAAAGCGGTGTTTATTCAAATCGACCGCCTGTCCACCTGTGTGCAGCAAACCTTGCTTTACCCATGCAAATAAAGCCCCTGAAAAGCATGCCATTCTATTTGTGTATTATTTCTAACATGGATCCCGCACGAAATCAGGCCTTAATTAGAGTGTGGTTAATACACGAGTAGCAATACGATTTTATCGATACCAATTCCCTTTTAGGACTTATTCTTTATCGATTTAATGATAAATGTATTGGGGCAAAACAGAGAAGATAAGGCCTTGTTGTTGTTGTTTTCATCTATAGTCGTTCTTTGCATACAAAACACACATTTCAAATGATAAGGAAAGTAGGAATAACTGAACAAATCTGCAACTAACTAAATCACATACATACATACATACATACACATGTTGCTGTAGAGGAGACGTGAATAAGAGGGGACACATGTTGCTGTAGAGGAGACGTGAAGAAGAGGGGACACATGTTGATGTAGAGGAGACGTGAAGAAGAGGGGACACATGGTGATGTAGAGGAGACGTGAAGAAGAGGGGACACATGTTGATGTAGAGGAGACATGAAGAAGAGGGGACACATGTTGATGTAGAAGAGACATGAAGAAGAGGGGACACATGTTGATGTAGAAGAGACATGGAGAAGAGGGGACACATGTTGATGTAGAAGAGACATGAAGAAGAGGGGACACATGTTGATGTAGAAGAGACATGAAGAAGAGGGGACACATGTTGATGTAGAAGAGACATGGAGAAGAGGGGACACATGTTGATGTAGAAGAGACATGAAGAAGAGGGGACACATGTTGATGTAGAAGAGACATGAAGAAGAGGGGACACATGTTGATGTAGAAGAGACATGAAGAAGAGGGGACACATGTTGATGTAGAAGAGACATGAAGAAGAGGGGACACATGTTGATGTAGAAGAGACATGAAGAAGAGGGGCAGAGATGTTCACAAGTCTTTTTTTGCAAGTCCAAGTCAAGTCTCAAGTCTTTGTGGGGTGAGACTTGATCAAGTCTCAAGTCTTTGGTCACGAGTCCAAGTCAAGTCTCAAGTCTCTAAAAAAATAAAAGTCTCATGTCTCTTCTGGATGTAATAAGCCTTCTATTGTCTGCTGCTCTCCAGTCTGTTCAGAATACTGCACAGCTATATGTAAGAAATGCAAAGCATGTACTGTGTTATTATCACTCCTATATCTATTAGCATACAGTATCAGTACTGATTAGTTGTTTGTTATATGATCACTTTAAACAGGCTCTTGCAATGCAGTATGAGGACAAACATCACACTTTAGCTAAATGCAAACAACTTATAAGCAAAACAATTCAGAATCAGAAATACGTCAAATACGTCTTTGTATCAACCGTATTGTTTCATTACACTGGGTCTCTAATGACATCTTTTAAGTCTACTATTAATACACATATTCCTCTATCCTCTCACTCAAAGCCAGTGTCATGGTAACCTGATAAACCTGTAACATTAACGCTACGTGGTCAACAATAAACCTGTAACCTGCCTATAAACCCACAGATGTATTTATGTATGTAACTATGTATTTTTCTACATTTAACGTTAGCCAGTAGATGGTGGCAGCGGAACGTAATGATTAACGTTACCGACCTTTTTTATGTCATGTCAAGAGTTGGATGCCAACGCCACTCAACGCAAACAAGTGCGACAAGAAAACATTCACTCATCTTTTCAAATGTTCAGTTACAAAGCTAGCAGCAAGCTAAGTTAACATTACAGCTGATGCTGAGCTAAACATGTTTGCTAACCGTCCATGCGTTAATGTGACTGACCTCTCCGGGTGAGTTTTCAAGTGCCTGAGGAAATTCGACGTTGTTGCGCCAGCATCCTTGATTTTGATATTGCAGACTTTGCAGTGTGCTCCTTTTGTTGGTGCCGCCGGCGTTTTGTTCGAAGTGTTTGTAGTTTAACCTAATTACAAGCGGTACAGCCGCAGGTGTGCCGCCGGTCTCTATTGTGTTACTACGAGGTAGTAACAGGGGCGCGCACGTCTGCGTAATGAGCCCGGCTAAAGTAACTGGATGGCCTACCTGCCTGTCAGCCTTCCATCTGGGCACACACTTGTGCCCTCATTGGTCATGTGCGCGTTCGTGTGTGTTGGAGGAGGCGGGCTAAGGAAGTAGCAACCTCTAGCAGATTATCTCCGGTTGTGTATTTTCAAATTCTAGCGATCTCGAGCCGGTTTCTCTCAAATGTCCCTACCCCACCTTTAATACGCCAAAAATAGAAAACACAATGATCGTTCACGAGTCCCAACACACGAGTCCAAGTCGAGTCTGAAGTCTTTTGGTCACGAGTCCAAGTCGAGTCTGAAGTCTTTTGGTCACGAGTCCAAGTCAAGTCTGAAGTCTCTGTATGTTGATGTAGAAGAGACATGGAGAAGAGGGGACACATGTTGATGTAGAAGAGACATGGAGAAGAGGGGACACATGTTGATGTAGAAGAGACATGGAGAAGAGGGGACACATGTTGATGTAGAAGAGACATGGAGAAGAGGGGACACATGTTGATGGATAAAGTGGGTTTTGCATTATAGGTGACCTTTAAGACCAAATCAACACACTTTGGAGAGTTAAAACCTGACTACACTGCGCGTCTAACCTCGCGTCTGATCTGACCCTGAATCAGTTTTCTTGCCCCACGTTAGTTTCCCCGCCCTGTGCAGAAACAGCAGCGGTAAAACCAGACTGCTGGGCAAGCACAGCCAAACCACTGAAGTCAGCATCGTGCATCTGTAGCATTGACCCAAATCCATGGAGACGTAAATCAAGAGAAAGAGCAGCTGTCCCCCGAATCTGAAACAAAGAGCCAACATGATCGCCATGATGGTTCTGAACGCCCTCTTCTTGGATTGGTCCACCCTCCCTTTGTCCCCGCCCCCTTCCCCTGGCCCAGGACGAATCAGAGCGCGGAGAACGGAGAGACTGCAGAACGCCACGACAACCATGGAGAAGGTGGTGATGCAGAAATATGGCGCCAAGATGACACTTTTAGCGGTGAGACCAATCCACATGAAGAAGAGCAGCCAAACGAACGCAATGCTCACATTCCTGATCATGATCCCGCCCCTATTCTTCAAACGCAGGTAGGTGATTGGATGCACCACAGCCAGGTGGCGCTCCACACAGGTGAGGATGTGAAATGGGACGTGTCCGTTAGTGGTGGCAACGGCCAAATAAACAGCAACGTTCATCCAGAAAGGCTTTTTCAGAACGACGGCGAAACAGTGGAAGATGCAGCTGAAAACACCGAGCATCTCCATGGCGGCCATGTTGTACGTGAAGACATCGGAGTGACTTCCTGTCGAGGAGAGAGGGGAAAGAAGTACTCAGATCTTGTACTTGAGTAAAAGTAGAAGTACTCAGATCTTGTACTTGAGTAAAAGTAGAAGTACTCAGATCTTGTTCTTGAGTAAAAGTAGAAGTACTCAGATATTGTACTTGGGTAAAAGTAGAAGTACTCAGATCTTGTTCTTGAGTAAAAGTAGAAGTACTCAGATCTTGTACTTGAGTAAAAGTAGAAGTACTCAGATCTTGTACTTGAGTAAAAGTAGAAGTACTCAGATCTTGTTCTTGAGTAAAAGTAGAAGTACTCAGATCTTGTTCTTGAGTAAAAGTAGAAGTACTCAGATCTGGTTCTTGAGTAAAAGTAGAAGTACTCAGATCTTGTACTTGAGTAAAAGCAAAAGTACCAGAGTGTAGGAATACTCTGTTACAAGTAAAAGTAGAAAAGTATCAGCATCAAAATATAGTTAAAGTAGCGACAGTAAAAGTAGTCGTTGTGCAGATTGGTCCATTTCAGAATAATATATATGATGTGTTTTATAATGATTGATCATGAAAGTGTTCTCAGAGCTGGTGGAGGTGCAGCTAGTCTGAAGTACTTTGTAGACTGCAGGGTAGCTGGTAAAGGTGCAGCTAGTCTGAAGTACTTTGTAGACTGCAGGGTAGCTGGTGGAGGAGCAGCTAGTCTGAAGTACTTTGTAGACTGCAGGGTAGCTGGTGAAGGTGCAGCTAGTCTGAAGTACTTTGTAGACTGCAGGGTAGCTGGTGAAGGTGCAGCTAGTCTGAAGTACTTTGTAGACTGCAGGGTAGCTGGTGGAGGTGCAGCTAGTCTGAAGTACTTTGTAGACTGCAGGGTAGCTGGTGGAGGTGCAGCTAGTCTGAAGTACTTTGTAGACTGCAGGGTAGCTGGTGGAGGTGCAGCTAGTCTGAAGTACTTTGTAGACTGCAGGGTAGCTGGTGAAGGTGCAGCTAGTCTGAAGTACTTTGTAGACTGCAGGGTAGCTGGTGGAGGTGCAGCTAGTCTGAAGTACTTTGTAGACTGCAGGGTAGCTGGTGGAGGTGCAGCTAGTCTGAAGTACTTTGTAGACTGCAGGGTAGCTGGTGGAGGTGCAGCTAGTCTGAAGTACTTTGTAGACTGCAGGGTAGCTGGTGAAGGTGCAGCTAGTCTGAAGTACTTTGTAGACTGCAGGGTAGCTGGTGGATTTACTCCAGGTGGAACTAAAGTCTGATTCAACACTTGGTTAGATTTCACATCATTCATCCACATCTGTGAAGTAACTAAAGGGATTAAATACATGTAGTGGAGGAAAAGTACACCATGTACCTCTGAGCTGTAGTGGACAACTTGTACACAAGAGCATAAAAAGTCCCTCACAATTGTGCTTAAGAACAGTATTTGAGTAAATGTACTAACCTTTAGTCGTGGAGTCCCGCCCCCAATATCTCTGGACGCCCAATGAGAAGACGAGGATGCAGGGAGGAAGCAGAATCAAGATGGTGGCGATGGAGTAGGAGGTGAAGATGATGAAGCTGTTATAGCAGTGGAGGAGGAGGAATCAGAGGAGGGGGGAAGGAGGGAGGCGTTGGAGGAGTTGGAGAACATGCTGTGTATATAAAGGAGAGAGAGAGGGAGAACATCTAGATGAGACAGGGTCAAAACAAAACACCTATAACAGATCAATGTCGTTTTAAAGTACACTAATACATAATTCAGAATTTAATATTGATTTGATCTTTTATTGGACATTTTAACTTTATCTTTGTGTTTTTATAAAAATATCTTTTCTAAACTTATATTTTAGAATAATTTTGGGACATTTGTACTTTAACTTATGCTGTATAATTATGTTCTATTGTAATTTTTATTTTAGCTGCTTATATTTAAATAGATATCTTTATTATATATTATTTAATATTGTATTGCACATTTTTACATAATATTAAAAATAGATATTAATATACAGTCATGAATCCCAATTCTGAAATCTAACTCATGACATTGAATCAGCTAAATATTTTAGATTACACAATTCAATTGTTCTTAATTATCTGTCGATGTTAAGGATATAAGTACAATGTACTTGAAGAGCTAATACGGCATAGGACTGACCTTTTAATAAAGCAAAGAAAGGTTAGTTTTTCATCATTAATAAGTACATAAAACACACCAAAGTAACTCACTTTTTAATTATTTTCTATTCATATTTTAATTTTAGCTGCTTATATTTAAATAGATATTTTTAATATATATTTTTTTATTTTTTATTGCACAATTTTACAAATGTTTCTATATTTGTATTCATATTAAAAAATATATATTTATATACTATCACAATACCCCAATTCCCCCGGGGGAAATAAAGCATTCTGAAATCGAACTCCTGACATTGAATCAGCTAAATATTTTAGATTACTCAATTACATTGTTCCTAATTATCTGTCGATGTTAAGGATATAAGTATAATGTACTTGAAGAGCTATCTAATACAGCATAGGACTATCCTTTTATACATCAATAAAAAGGTCAGTCTTTCATAATTTATAAGTACATAAAACACACCAAAGTAACTCACTGTTTCAGCAGCGTTTCTCCTTCTGATGTCTGGTCTCTCCAAACTGAACGACAGCCTTCTCCTGTATATATTTATATACATTAATATCTGCGTGCAGGTGCCTTTGTATTTGTTTCCTGTTTGCATGAAGATGGAATTGTTTGCATCGCCAATACAGATATCATGATAAAGCCCTGGAACATTATACTGTAAATCTCAGGATGCAAATGTCCTGCTCTGATTTTCCTTTTCTTCCTCCAGCTGTGTGACGTCCAAAGCTCATTCATCAGAGACAACAACAACACACAGAGACAGCGTCTTTAAATACATCACTCTTTACTTAATGAAAACACACAACTTCACACCGATAGTTCTATAACGTTTACACTTCTGTATTTTAATCATCATGGATCATGAAGTCACACTGTAATCAAAGTGTGAGATGGAATATAATCTGTTGTTGTTATTTGCATCACAAACCCACATTTCAAATGATTAGGACGGTGGGGAAGGCAGAGAGACTCCCCCAAACTCTGACACACATTTAGGCTGTTTTTGGGCTATTTTTGGGGATTATCAATAGGCGCGTTCACACCGCAGTACTTTTCCCACTTTAGTTCCGATATAGTTCCGAAATGTCGCGTTCACACCAAAAAGAGCCGGAACTAAAATGAGTTCATGAGAACCCTTTTACCCCCTTTTCCTTCCCTGCTAGAGAGCAGGGACTTTCGTGGGAGAAAAAGGTTCCTATGTCTGATTGGCTGGGCGAATTGCAAACCACGCCCCGTAAAACTCCCAAAAGGTTTTGTGAAGCCGCCATTTTATTATCCTTGCATTAGCATTATTAGCATTAGCATTTAGCTCCCAGCGCAGAAACGCAGAGAGACTAACTTATGGCAACACAAAATAAAACATGGGAGCGGTGGAGATGAGGAGGTGTCGGCGTTCTGGCCGTTTACTCGGAAGGCTTCAGTAGCAGCTGCTGGGAGTCCCAGCAGCTTCGACTGAAGCTTTCCCCAACTCCGGGGACTCCGTCCGGGGACTTTGGGCGGCAGTATACGCCGTGAAGTGGTTTGCGGCCTGCCAGTAAACCCGAAGAAGAAGAAGAAGAAGAAGAAGAAGAAGAAGAAGAAGAAGAAGAAGAAGAAGAAGAAGAAGAAGAAGAAGAAGAAGAAGAAGAAGAAGAAGAAGAAGAAGAAGAAGAAGAAGAAGAAGAAGAAGAAGAAGAAGAAGAAGAAGAAGAAGAAGAAGAAGAAGAAGAAGAAGAAGAAGAAGAAGTGACGTCAGCGGCTTCATTTGCCTAATCCTCCCCCAGGGACTTATTCCGGTGTGAACGCGATCTGTCTTGAAACTAAAGAGTTCTCATGAACTAAGTTCTCATGAACCTTTGTGGGAAAAGTACTGCGGTGTGAATGCGCCTAATGTAATATGTTACACTTCTTTTGCAGCTAGCTCCTCCTAAAGCCATGTTTGAGTTTGCACCCTTTCTGTTGCTATTTTAATAAAAAAACAGCCAATATAACCAGGCTTTAGTCCAGTCTGACTGGTGAAATTAAGTGTAAAATTCAATATTTTAAACAAGATGTTGTCACTTTTTTTAATTAGAATAAAAAAAAATGTCTCATATGTGACAGCTATTTAGAAAAACCCACAAAAAAACGTGGGCAACGGTTAAAACCTGCTAAGCCTAATGATATATATCAGTCTTTACTTATTTTGCTTATTTCTAACCTTTTTTCCTTCTGGTAGTTCCCATATATTTCGCTCAGAGACTAAATCAACACACTTGCAAGCGTTTAGACGAGTGAAACTTGACTACTGAGCGTCTAACCTCTGATCTGATCCTGAATCAGTTTTCTTGCCGCACGTTAGTTTTCCTGCCCTGTGCAGAAACAGCAGCGGTAAAACCAGACTGCTGGGCAAACACATCCAAAAGTCGGAGAGAAACAACGTACATTGCATACAAAAACCCAAATCCATGGAGACGAACATGGAAAGAAGAAGCAGCTGTCCGCCAAATCTGAAACAAAGAGTCAACATGATAGCCATGATGGTGTAGAACGCCCTCTTCTTGGATTGGCCCAACCTCCCTTTGTCCCCGCCCGCTTCTCCGGGCCCTGGACGAATCAGAGCGCGGAGAACGGAGAGACTGCAGAACGTCACGACAACCATCGAGAAGGTGGTGACGCAGAAATATGGCGCCAAGCTGTAAACGAGAGTGGCGACAGGAAACCATGTGAAGAAGAGCAGCCAAGCGAACGCAATGCTCACGTTTCTGATCATGATCCCGCCTCTATTCCTCAAACGCAGGTAGTGATTGGATGAACCACAGCCAGGTGGCGCTCTAGACAGGTGAGGATGTGAAATGGGATTTGTCCGTTAGTGGAGGAACCGCAGAAGTAAAGACCAATTTGTTAATAAAAGGGGGTTTGCCAAGATGGCGCCGAGGCAATTCAAGATGGAGCCGAGAACTCCAACCATCTCCATCACAGCCATGTGATACGTGAAGACATCGGAGTGACTTCCTGTCGTGGAGAGAGGAGAAAGAAGAACTCAGATCTTGTTCTTGAGTAAAAGTAGAAGTACCAGAGTAGGAATACTCAACCCAGTCTCATATCTAAACGTGTAATAACTACGTTGGTCCACAACTTGGGACGTAGTATTTCTACAAAACCCCCCCCCCGCAGAAAAAATAAAACATGGCCGACCTTCGTTTTATTCTTGGTGGAAAATGCCTATTTTAAGGTTGTAGAAGCTAGAAGCTAGAGATGACTTTCAAAGAGAAAAGCAAGCACACTCGGAATGAAGTATTATTTTATTTTTATGTTTTCGGATTTCACATCGCATAAACACCATTTCCCAACGTGCATTGCGGCTAAACCATCCAATCACCGAGCTGAGGATCTTGCCTACGTCTGTTTCCGGTATTGCTTATGACGATGTGATGTGACATGTGAGACTGGGTTGGAGAACGTATCTATGCCACAATTTTAGATGTGGATTTTGTTAAACTAATATGTTTGCGCTGTGGACCAACACTATACTTTGACGGGGAAGGGGGTAGCAATAAAGACAACACCATTAAACAGTTACACAACATAACAGAAATAATATCGATAGCAGCGTCCCTAGCAACCACCTTGGTAACAATGAAAACGTGTATAGACACAATTACTAGCAAACTAAAGATCATGTACATCCACTGCACACATAATCTGAAATAACAACTCATAGTTCTCGCATCAAATGACATCAAAACGCATTTTAATGGCCAAACTAACCTTAAAATAGGCATTTTACACCGAGAATAAAACGAAGTTCGGCCATATTTTTTTTTCTGCGGGGAGACATTTGAAGATCACGTGACGTAGACGCCAGCCATTGGAATGAATGTTGAAAAAAAACGTAGGGATCTTACAATTTCAGAGGCGTTTTTGTAGAAATACTACGTCCTACGTTGTGGAACAACGTAGTTATTACACGTTTAGATTTGAGACTGGGTTGGAATACTCTGTTACGGTAAAAGTCCTGCATTCAAAATGTTCCTCAAGTAAAAGTAGAAAAGTATCAGCATCAAAATATAGTTAAAGACAGTAAAAGTAGTCGTTGTGCAGATTGGTCCATTTCAGAATAATATATATGATATGTTTTATAATGATTGATCATGAAAGTGTTCTCAAAGCTGGTGAAGGTGCAGCTAGTCTGAAGTACTTTGTAGACTGCAGGGTAGCTGGTGGAGGTGCAGCTAGTCTGAAGTACTTT
This sequence comes from Champsocephalus esox, assembly GCA_036324585.1. NCBI lineage: Eukaryota > Metazoa > Chordata > Actinopteri > Perciformes > Channichthyidae > Champsocephalus > Champsocephalus esox. The sequence goes on from CM070489.1 coordinate 3,480,974, forward strand.
GTAGACTGCAGGGTAGCTGGTGGAGGTGCAGCTAGTCTGAAGTACTTTGTAGACTGCAGGGTAGCTGGTGAAGGTGCAGCTAGTCTGAAGTACTTTGTAGACTGCAGGGTAGCTGGTGGATTTACTCCAGGTGGAACTAAAGTCTGATTCAACACTTGATTATATTTCACATCATTCATCCACATCTGTGAAGTAACTAAAGGGATTAAATACATGTAGTGGAGTGAAAGTACACCATGTACCTCTGAACTGTAGTGGACAACTTGTACAAAATAGCAACAGACTTGAGTAAATGTATTTAGTTACTTCCCACCTCTGACTGTTGAGTCTCGCCCTCGATATCTTTGCACTCCCAGGTAGAAGATGTAGGAGTAGAGGGGAAGAAGGACCAGGATGTTGGCGACGCAGTAGGAAGTGAAGATGATGAAGCTGGGTCTGCAGCTGAAGCAGGTATACTCGGAGGAAGAGGAGGCATTCGAGGAGTTGGAGGACATGGCTGTTTCTATAAAAGAGGACAGAGGGGAAAAGGAACATGTAGATTAGAAATTGGGAAAACTTCAGGAAAATGCAGAAAAAACCTTCCGAATGCCATGAAATGACTCGTCTGTCTGCTTGTGTTTAGGTAACACTTGAAATAGTCCACATACATTTTAAGGAAAGTAAATATTGATCTTTTATTGGCAAGGCAAGTTTATTCATACAACACCTTTCAACACAAGGCAATTGAAAGTGCTTTACAAAACTGAGACATGAAGAAGAGCATTAAGAAACATATTCAACTCATTTAAAAGCAGAAAGGGCGTTTTAACTTAAAAGTAGTAGTTTTTCATCATAATAATATAAAAAGTCACAAAGTAACTCACTTTTTCAGCAGCGTTTCTTCTTCTGTTGTGTGGTTTCTCCAAACTGAACGACAGCCTTCTGGGTTCTCCTCTATTCATATTCATATCTGCGTGCAGTGCGTCTTTTGTAATGGTGTTTGCATGAATATGGGATACTTTTGCATCTCAGAAAGCCAGAACAGGTATCATATTTAAGCCCTGAAACTTTATACTGTAAATCTGAGTAGGCAAATGTCCTGTCTGTGCATGACGTCCAAAACATAGATCATAGATGCAAACAACAGCAGACACACGGAATCTTTAAATACGTCGTTTAATGAAAGCACACAACTCTACACCAGCAGTTCTCCGTTATAACATTAACAAACACCATCATTATATATTATAAATAACTCCTTTGTTCCTAAATATACAGAAACATATCACCATGATTTGTATATTAAAAGATACAGAAAACACATTTAAAAGCCATTTGGAGTTACATTTGAGGTCCAACTTGTAATAACTCAATGCAATTTCACTTTGAAACACTTATATTATAGCTTAACAGTTTTTATGCCTACAAATCTTTGTTAAATAGCCAGTGGCGACTGGTCATTAGGGGGCACAGCCCCACCTAGTGTCAGCAGAAAGTATTAAAAATAATGATTACAACAAAATGCAAAAATAAATTAAAATATATATAAAATATATTTTAAGATCATGTTTAATCATCTGATTTGTCTCATTGCTGTTTTAGTCTGTGTTCTTCTAATTAGTGTCTACAGTGTGTGCCTTGTGAGCTGTTTAGAGCCATGTGGGACAAAACCCGATCCTGCCCCTCCCTCTCACTGTCTAAGTGAACGGTGACTGTATTTTCTGAATTAATGTGTGTGGCAAAAAATAACGACCATAGGGGCAAAGTGCTGCCATCCCCACCATACGTCATCTCACATCATTCAGAGCTGATTGGCTGTAAGTACGTGTGCCGCGAAAAGAGTGGTGTGTGAAGAGGAGACGAGAGACACGTCCTAAAACCCGGAAGTAAGCTGCGCATGGCTTTCCTCCACAAAAAATGAGATTTCTCCATGGGATTTTAGAAAATAGCTCAAAATAAGATCTGTGGGAAACGTAGCTGTTAGATAAATGTACGTTTTGTTCAGCCGGATAATATCCACATGTCTACCCTACTTTTATCATTTTCGAATCATAAATCCATCATTTAGATTTATGATAGACTTTTGAAACTACAATAATATAAGGAGGACTTTTACAAAAAAGTAATAGAGATTTTAGTCCAGAAGGATAGGCAAATGGACTTCATCTTCAAGTCAAGGTAAGACTGCAATTTTATTGAAAATGGGATCTTACTAAGAGAGAAAAATTCAATATTTAAATGATAAAATTACATTTGTTGGGTATCCTTCTGTTGAACTGTCTGTTTAAAATTAATTGAAGCATCAGACAAAAAAAGCTTTTGAAAATAATATTATATTTTGATTTAGGTCAAAATATAATATTTGTAAACCTGAAGAGTCAGAGCCAGTGCCTCGCCAGCCATGAACCTCACTGCAGAAGCTTATAGACATCTAAGTTTTTTGTGCCCCACCACTTTTGTACATATAAAAACGCCACTGTAAATAGCACAATTTGTATTGAATACACAGTTTCTTATGTCATCGCTAGCAAGTTAGCAAGAGGAATGAAATGATTTTACTATCATATGCACAGTAGCTATAGCTCAGTGTCCTCTGACAATGCAACATGGATTTATAAAAGATATGAAACAATAGAAATAGTGCAAGAAGAAACAGATTAGAAGTAAATGAATGCTTCAAGAGACCAATGTGCAAGGAAAGGGGAAATAAGTAAACTATAAACATGTAACATGGATTAAGATGTGCTACAAACTGAATTTAAAATTACTTTTCTTTCCCAGATGAAGGCCTTATTTTAAGATGTTTAATATAATGCTTTTCAAAAGACTTTACAGATTAGCGAGAACACTTCATTTGAAAGGGTTGAGCTGCTGACTCCGTGGAGGTCACATCCCACGGTCATATCTTTAAGAAGAGATGAATTGGTCCAAAAAAGATTACAAGACACCAAATCCCACATCTTAGCTTTTTTAAGACTCTCGGAAAATCTTTACTGAAAAAATAGTGACACTGTGAGCTTTCCGTAGAGGTAACAGGTTTAGATAACAAATAACACTCTTACGAGGAAAAGGTTAACATAGTATCAAAAGTAAAAAAGATAAAATAATTTGCAAAACCTCGGTTCTTAGCTCTTAGCAGAAAACATGGGCTTCACGCTGGCAGTCAGGCACATGGGACGAAACGAACTGGCAACAAGACAAGGGAGACATAATCTATATATAGGCAGGCTAAGGGGGAACAGGTGCAGACAATTAGGGCGGAATCGACAATCACATTGGAGGGAAAACACACAAGGGGAGGAAGTGAGGTAATCTGCAACAAGAAGGAAAGGTTACTGCAAAATAAAACAGGATACAAGACTGAACTAAAAACAGATTTTACGAGATATAACAAACTGATACTATTTTCCTCAATGAACATTTAGAGACAAATACATATTCAGGGGCCTCTCCCTCAGGGCCCTCTCCCTCAGGGGCCTCTCCCTCATGGGCCTCTCCATCAGGGGCCTCTTCCTGGTCTGTTGACTGTTGGTCAGGCTCATAGTCTGGATCGCTGTTGTCTTCCATTTCTGATACATCGTCCTCTATTTCTGGTTCAATCTCCTCTTCATCTGGTTCAAAACATTTGTCCAGAGCCTCTCTGACAGAAAATCGCCTAATCGGTCGCCTACTTATTGTGTCAATGAGTCAAATGTGAGCAAGGCACACATATAACTGCATGAGAGCCAGTAATGGAGGGGCATTTAGCGCGAGAAAGTGAGAGGTTCCCGTAGAGGAAATTGTGTTATCTGGAAGGTGTGCTGGTACATAAGCATAAGAGGTGTGTGTGTGTGTGTGTGTGTGTGTGGCCTAGCATTACTATACTTGTGGGGACCGAAATCTGTTTACACAGTCACGTGTGGGGACTCGCCTCTCTTATGGGGACAAAATGGAGGTCCCCATAAGTGGAATCATACATTCTAGGGTGAATACTTGATTAGGTTTAGGGCTAAGGTTAGGGTTAGTGTTAGGTTTAGGGTTAGGGTTAGGGTTAGGGTTAGGGTTAGGTTTAGGGTTAGGTTGGGGAAAAGTGCAGGGCTCCGGAGGAGCCCTGCGTGGTGCACTGGCTCTCA
>CM070489.1:3485164-3537664 GCA_036324585.1 Champsocephalus esox
GGTTAGGGTTAGGGTTAGGGTTAGGGTTAGGGTTAGGCATGTGTTGGTTATGGTTAAGGTTAGGATAAGTCTCCGGAAAATGCATGTAAGTCAAGGTAATGTCCCCTAAAGTAATGTATACATGGTTTGCGTGTGTGTGTGTGTGTGTGTGTGTGTGCATGTGCATATGTGTGTTTGTGTGTGTGTGTGGTCTAGCATTACTATAGTTGTGGGAACCAAAATCTATTTACATAGTTACGTGTGGGGACTCGCCTCCCTTATGGGGACAAAATGGAGGTCCCCATGAGGGGAATCAATTTTAGGGTGAAGACTTGGTTAGGTTAAGGTAATGGTTAGGGTTAGGGTAAGGGTTAGGGTTAGGGTTAGGGTTAGGGTTAGGGTAAGGGTTAGGGTAAGGGTTAGGGTAAGGGTTAGGCATGTGTTGGTTATGGTTAAGGTTAGGATAAGTCTCCAGGAAATGCATGTAAGTCAATGTAATGTCCCCTGAAGTGATGTATGCATGGTGTGTGTGTGTGTCTGTATGCGTGTGTGTGCAGAGAGTCTGCGGCGGTGTGTGTGTGCGTGTGTGTGTGTGTGTGTGTGTGTGTGTGCAGAGAGTCTGCAGCGGTGTCGCAACCCCCCCCCGATTCGTCTTTCTTAAACCATGCAAACATATTTTTATGCAAAAAGCTGAGTTATGATCGTTCATAATAACATAGAATTTGGTGATGAAATATTGTGTATATATTAATAATTTAAAATGTGAAATGAATTCCAGTTTATTTGTAGTACTACTTTCTTTTTTTAGTGTGTCATTTGGTGGCATCAATGTGTGCATTTGATACAGATAAAGGAGCAGTTGCTTTAGGCTATAGTATAGCCCTTAAGGTCAAATCACAAGATCCTCGACCACCCATTTGATCTTGTTCTCTTTAAGTTAAGTCAAAGGCTTTGTATCAGAAATATTCAGCAGGTGAAACAAGTATTCAGGCCTCTTTATCAGAATAAGGACATGAAAACAGCGATGCCAAACTGTATTAAAAAGGTGGACACTGTGACTGTTGCCATGGCAGAGTTATTCAAATAGGAGAGACATATGGGATAGGTCTGTTTAGCTGTGCTGCAAACCATAGCGTGCACTCATTTGACTTGGGATATGTTTCCTCCTAAGTCAAGAGCAGTCTTTGTTCTTGTTGTGCTGTTTGGATATGTTCATGTAAATGTGATGTTAATATCCCGAGAGCCTTCCTGTGCCACACAGCGACTGCCCCAGTGCTCTGTACATGGCCTGGCTGGATCAGTCTGTAATCCCTACTGTATTATGTATATGTATATTTAATATTTTACTTTAAACATGATCTGTGAAGCTTGATAATTACCAGTTAAATAAGTGGTTGTTATCACTATCTTTCTTGTAGAATTCAGGCAATAGTTTCCAATCGTTCCATATCAAGTCTTAAGGGCTTTTATAAGGTATCCCACACTGGCTTACAGTTGGTCCTATTTGTTTTGAGAAATTGTTTCTCAAAAGTATCTTGTTTATGCACGATTATTGCTATTTACTGATCTTGATGTACTTTATGATAATACTATTGAATAGTTATTGGTGTATAAAATGCCTTCACATTTATTTGAATATCCTAGTTCAATAACATGTATGCTATTAAGAGCACTAAACCACCTGGAACTTGTATGCTTCTGCCAACCAGTCATGGAGCAGTTTACATCCATGTCTGTCCAACATGTCATCGATTCATAATTTCATCCCATCAGAAAGTTGAGTGACTTTGTCATAGTTATTGTTTCGGCCACAAAATCGTGTTTTGTGAGGTCTCAGAGACTTTTGGCCTCTTGACCACAATCAAAGGTCAAACATGTGACAGAAATTGGTTCGTCTTTGAGTCCAAATGGAAGATTGTGCAAGACTTGAATGAATTCCTCACGTTCTCCTGAGGTATAGCATTCACAGGAATGAAACAGCTGGATGGACACACTCATAAGAATAGAGACAACAAAGAGACAATGTTTTTGACTTGTGTTTGCGAGGCGTGTGGTGCAGTGGATTGTGCGTTGGTGTTCGGATCAGGGAGTCACAGGTTCAAACCCCACTGCAGTCAGCATGTCGTTGTGTGCCTGGGACACTTCAATCCAAATTGCTCCTGTGGGGATTTCCCACAGCACTGAGTAGTCAACAAGGAAGTGTGTTCAACTTTTTTCCCTGTTGCATGTAATTAATATTCTTCCCATCAGTGGATCCTATATCCACCATGATAGACCCCTTCACATCTGAATTTCAATATTCAAATGTTTGTCCAAAGCTGGCTCAAAGAGAGCAGCGACCTCATTGATATCTGAGTCTTCACCAGCACACCGAGAGAGACGGAGAGAGAAGCAGCTGACAGGACGACTCAGGAGAAGTAAGTGTGATTCTGTTCAGACACTTTCATGTATTGTTTATTTTTGAGAAACATATTCTCCTTCAGAATATTTTCCAAAGGGAAGGAACATTTAATGAATCACATCTCAATCAGAAGCAATGAAATCTAAAACCCTTTTATGTTCATGTATTCCCTTAAATAATTGTTTTCTCTTGACATCACTTGGAATATTTATTTATTGATTAAAAAACTCAGTTTTTATTTTGAATTATAAACTTGATCTAATCTTCACCTTGAACATTTTTTTTTACAAAGGGTGAGGACTTTATCAAGAACCCTGGACATTTATAATGAACACTAAACAGCCTGAGTCTAGTGGACATGTTTTGCCCTGAGTTTTACCTTTCAGGTTCATGTTAGGTTTGTAGAGCGTTGTGGGCGATGTATGCAGCCTGTCCCGTAGACATTACTCAGGGCTGAAAAACTCACTATTTCCCTGCTTTAAAAAACGGTGGTAAATCTTAAATGTTTTATTGGAGACGATGTGTATACACAGCAATCTCACTCTCACTTCAAATAAACACAATGTAATTTTCATTAGGGTTAGTTCACCCCTAATAAAATAATTAACACACATCTTTTGATCGGGCTTATAAAAGCAACAATACACAATTTAATTAAGCTAGAATTTCAGTTTATGTCTCTGATAGTAGGAGTACATTGTAATGTGAATAAATAATCTACACAATATATCACCAGCACATATTAATACTTATAGCCTCGACACAGAAACAATACACTATACAGTTATTGTTTGGTTTGCAACTGGTTCATTGAAATGAGACAATTTCATCTGCTAAAAATACATGTTATGGTCAAGTCAATTTTATAAACAAAGATGATGTACATAGTGCAAATGAGCGTGCAACATATTTCCATAGCAGCGTAAAAGTGACTGGTGCTGGATTGTTTGTGTCTGTGTGTGTGTGTAGGGGGGAGATAGAGAGGAGAGAAGGGAGAGAGGGGAGAGGTGGGAGGGGGGGAGAGAGTTTAGCCTCCTGACAGCCTGGACTACAGGGGTGTGTGCCTGTTACTGCTGGTGCTGGATTGTTTGTGTCTGTGTGTGTGTGTGTGTGTGTGTGTGTGTGTGTGTGTGTGTGTGTGTGTGTGTGTGTGTGTGTGTGTGTGTGTGTGTGTGTGTGTAGGGGGGGGAGATAGAGGGGAGAGAAGGGAGAGAGGGTAGAGGTGGGAGGGGGGAGAGAGTTCAACCTCCTGACAGCCTGGTGGTGTGTGCCTGTTACTGCTGGTGCTGGATTGTTTGTGTGTGTGTGTGTGTGTGTGTGTGTGTGTGTGTGTGTGTGTGTGTGTGTAGGGGGGAGATAGAGGGGAGAGAAAGGAGAGAGGGGAGAGGTGGGAGGGGGGGAGAGAGTTCAGCCTTCTGACAGCCTGGTGGTGTGTGCCTGTTACTGCTGGTGCTGGATTGTGTGTGTGTGTGTGTGTGTTTGTGTGTAGGGGGGGGGTGTAGAGGGGAGAGAAGGGAGAGAGGGGTGAGGTGGGAGAGAGTTCAACCTCCTGACAGCCTGGTGGTGTGTGCCTGTTACTGCTGGTGCTGGATTGTTTGTGTCTGTGAGTGTGTGTGTGTGTGTGTGTGGGGGGGTAGAGGGGAGAGAAGGGAGAGAGGGGAGAGGTGGGAGGGGGGGAGAGAGTTCAGCCTCCTGACAGCCTGGGGGTGTGTGCCTGTTACTGCTGCTCAGAATTTGCATTTCCTTAACATGAACTTCCTCATTAAACCGCTGCACAGAAGCGAGTGGTGCAGTCTGTGTTTGTGATCATTTGACTGAAACATTAGGTTTTTAAAATAATGTAAATGTAACTGACATCATTCATAAGATTTGTAAACGATCACTGCACACTAACAATCTTGGTTTCATCTAACAGAGCAAAGATGCAGTGGAGTCTGTTCGTGCTCCTTCTGATGGGTAAGTGGATTCTAAATTAAATCACATCTGGAGTCATGAAACTGCTCATAACAATACAAAGTGGAATAAGTGAACTCAGACCCCGTTAAGATGAAGGGGCGATGTAAGAGGTCGGGGTGATTCTAGGACTCATGGGTTTGATGTAATGATCAGGTGCTTGTCATACTGTCAGCTCCATCACTGCAGCATTGTCTCTGTGTTCAGGTCAGTGTTCCTTCTCCACATGTCACCTCTATGAGTACCACTTCATTCAAGAGCGAAAGACCTGGGAGGAAGCCCGGGGTTACTGCAGAGAGCATTTCACTGACCTGGCCACGGTGTCTGACATGAGAGACGTGGGGAGACTTACTAACTCTCCACGGACTACAGGGGCCTGGATTGGACTGAGGAGCATCAATGAAACAATGATCAAAGAGTGGCGCTGGTCTCTGCCGGGGGAGAAGTACACTCCTACTGAATGTGAACCAGAATGTGAACCAGGATGGGCTCCAACAGAGCCGGACAATAAAGGTGATGATCCTGAGAACTGTGTGGCGATTAAACTCTCCCAAAAATGGTACGATGTCCATTGTTCTAAGACCCCTAATAGGTTTATCTGCTACAATGGTGAGTATATGTCACTATTAACGCCATATAAATGATATCATACTGTGTAACAATAGTTGAAAGATAACTCATGTTGTAGAGTTACATTTAATGAAAGAAAATGTTACTTTTCTTTTTTTTTAATTCTTTATTTATTTGGAGTCACATTATAATACAAGTACAGTTTTTCAAATCATATATTTTTAGAGACCCGACAAAATGTTACTTTTCACATAACATTATTGGTAACTTTGATGATACATTTCTACTTGTTTGAATATATTGTAATGGTAAAGTACAGGCCTTTTTTAAATTAATGCAATCTACATTATTATTACCAAACACTTCCATCATCTGAAACTTAGTGAGATGGTATTCATATATATATATATTTTTAACATGATTTAGATAAGAGAGAAATATTTAAAAACTTGTAAAATGTGTCTTTTCATTCTCACAGAAACAGGGCCACAGAAATACGTTGTAATTGATAAATCAATGAAATGGCTTCAGGCTCAGAGCTACTGCAGAACACATCACACTGACCTGATCAGTGGAATCACACGGATCAATGAGTTCAACGAAAAGTATGTCTCTCCTGACTTGTGGATCGGCCTGTTCAGAGAGATCTGGAGTTGGTCAGATGGGAAGCATTTCTCTTTCAGAAACTGGGAACCGGACTTTAAAGATGAAGCCAAAAAGACTTGTGCTATGACTACGCCAAATGGAAAATGGAACTCCGACGATTGCACAGAGCAAAAACCCTTCTACTGCTATGACGGTGAGTTTTTCAAAAGTCTATAAGTAAAGTATTCTTATTTCATGTCTTCAGTTATATATTTTTACATTCATGTTGAATGTCCTTTAGTTGTGAAATTATGTTTAATATACACAGAATTACCGATCTGGATTCTGTCCTTAATCTTACCATAGACTGTGAATTTAATATTTTTACGACTTAAAGTTTGAATTTCATGTAGTCATGTTTTTGTCCTTAAGACGCATATTCTTAAGCTGGCTTTTACATAAGGTGCCACGTCATTTCAGGCCTTATATTTCCATACCATTGGTTTTTATTCCATTTGTGTCTTATTTACTTCTTTTTTGTGGGGACTTTTAATCATTTAAAAAACATAAGGATTATTGTAAGAAAGGTTCTATATTATTACAGTTGAGTTTTTCTGCAATAAATGGTTACCCTAACTAAAACAAATATCCATTTCAATGACAGACAAAGTGATCCTGATCAAAGAGAGTAAGACTTGGGATGAGGCCCTGACTTACTGCAGAGAGAAGTACCATGACCTAGTCTCCATCACTGACCGTCACCAGCAGAGATGGGTCCAAGAGAGAGCCAAGATGGCCGACACTGAGTTCGTCTGGCTGGGAATGCGCTACACCTGCACTCTGGATCTGTGGTTCTGGGTCATTGATCGTATAGTCTGCTATGACAACTGGGCCCCAGACGAACTGGAGGAGTGTGGCATGGCTGCAGTCATGAAGACAGATGGAAAGTGGTACAAAAAGGCTGACAATGAAAAGTTTAATTTCATCTGTGCTATATAAACCCATTGTATATTTACTGCAACAAGCTCACTCTTCTCTAATATGTATCTGCTCTCTGGGTTTATTGAATGGCTCTAGTTCAAATATAGAAATCACAGCCTGAAGAGGGGAGAAACTAAACTACTAACAGATTACTAACTGAAATTGAGAAAAATGGGTGACTCTAAATGTAACATTTGCCTCTGTGAACATCTGAATTACTTTATGATATGGACTTGTTGTTGTAGTTATAGATATAATGCATGTATATTTATCCTCTTAAATTGTGAAACCTGTAATCTTCATTTGAATTTTTGTTGTGTCCTATTATATGTTTATTTTACATTATGGTTGAAATGTGGTGATGGTTATAATATGTGTATCACTATTTTGTCATATTTACCTTAATGGAGTTTTAACTGGATGTTTAATTGTCTAAAACTGAATAAAGGATCTGACCCAAAAACAAGGTGTGGTTCTTTCATCCACTGGCTTTAAATAGTCATGTTTTACATTTACCTAAGAGGTGCTTATTTGAAAGTAAAACCCATATATAATGTATGTGTTTATAATTGTATAAACTTGTAAATTGATGGAGATATTTGTGTTGGTCTAGTTATCTTTTAAAGTTCACCTATCATGCTATTTTTAGGCAATAGCATAGGTCTCAGATATATAAAAATAAATTAAAAACATATCTATGAAGTGCTCAAAATACCAAACAGATCACCCGTTCAAGCCATGCCTCATATCCCTCTATTTCACTTCCTGTTTCAAAAGTGCTGATTTGGGGTATAAAGCTTAAAAAAAATTGATACAAAATAGAAAAAGGAGGGGGCTGAGCTCATGCGGGACCCGGCAGCTATACCGTCTAAACCAGGGGTGCCCACACCTTTTCAGCTTGGGAGCTACTTTGGGATGCTAGTGGACTAAACGGCGGATAAACTGTGCGGATAAATTGCGCTGCATAAGTGTATAATAGTGCGCTGCATTTGTGCTTCAGATGAGGAGGTGAGGCCCCCTCACAACTGCATGAACCTGTATGGCACAATACAACTCAGACTGGCTTACCTGTACGTCAATCAAGTGGCAGATGCCATAGTAAGGATGGATGATAAGCTAACTTTAAATATTTAAAAAAAAACATTTAATTTCTTTTTTTTCATTTTTTCATTTTTTTTAATGCCATGCCCACACTACACTTGCGATCGACCGGTTGATCGCGATCGACATATTGGGCACCCCTGGTCTAAACTAAATACTGCCGTGATGAAACGCCATATCATGGATTATCAATCAATCAATCAATCAATCAATCAATGTTTATTTATATAGCCCAATATCACAAATGTTACATTTGTCTCAGTGGTCTTCACAGTTTGGACAGAATATCAGTATGACAATAAGACACCCTCTGTCCTTAGACCCTCACATCGTACAAGGAAAAACTTCCGGAGAAAACCCAGTTTAAAGGGAACATGGGAGAAACCTCAGGGAGAGCAACAGAGGAGGGATCCCTCTCCCAGGACGGACAGACGTGCAATAGATGCCGTGTGTAAATTGAAAAGATAATACATTTGCAACATAGGTGGTCCAGATGTTTGGAAATGCATGTGTGTATAATAGGAAGATGAATCCACGAGGATATCCATCAGGACTGATGATCCACAGCCACGACTCAAGTTCCAGGGCTCACGATGCAGGACACAGGACCGCAGGATCATCCATGACTCCGGATCCCGGCGTATATAGACACCAAAAAGAAAGACATTTGGGGAAGCTGGGTGAATCGGAACATGAGAGTACACAGGTACAGACAGATAGAAGGAAGAAGTAAGATGTCCCCCGACAAACTAAGCCTATATCAGCAAAACTAGGGGCTGAATCTAATCAGCCCTAACTATAAGCTTTATCAAAAAGGAAGGTCTTAAGCTCACTCTTAAAAACGGATAGGGTGTCTGCCGCCCGAACACAAACTGGAAGCTGATTCCACAAATGTGGAGCTTGATAAGAAAAAGCTCTGGCTCCCATTGTACTTTTAGAGCCTCTAGGAACAACCAACAACCCTGCATTCTTGGAACGCAATGCCCTAGTAGGACAGCAGGGTATAATGAGTTCTTTAAGGTAAGATGGCGCCTGCCCATTAAGGGCTTTGTAGGCGAGAAGAAGCATTTTAAATTATATCCTGTGTTCTATAGGGAGCCAGTGTAAGGCAGCCAGAACAGGAGTAATGTGGTCCCTTTTCCTAACTCTGGTCAGTACACGAGCTGCAGCATTTTGAATCAGCTGAAGCGACTTGACTGACTTCTTGGTACTCCCTGATAATAAAGAGTTACAATAATCCAGCCTAGATGTAACAAATGCCTGGACTAGTTTCTCTGCATCGTTTTGAGGCAAGATATGCCTGATTTTTGCAATGTTACGTAGATGGAAGTAGGCGGTCCTTGAAATTGATTTTATGTGGGCGTTAAAGGATAAATCCTGATCAAATATAACACCAAGATTCCTTATAGTCTCACTGGAGGCCAAATTAATGCCATCCATAGTTAGTATATCTTTAGATAATTTGTTTCGTAGATTCTTCGGGCCAAGTACAATAACTTTTGGTCTTGTTTAACATCAAACAGTTTAAGGTCATCCACGTTTTAAGTCCTTTAGGCAGTCTTGAATTTTATTTAGATGATTAATTTCATCAGGCTTGATTGATAAATATAGTTGAGTATCATCTGCATAACAATGAAGGTTTACAGAATGATTCCTTATAATATTGCCTAACGGAAGCATATATAATGTGAACAAAATAGGTCCGAGCACTGAACCCTGTGGCACTCCATGACTAACTTTGGTTTGCGTGGAAGATTCATCGTACTATTAGTCGAACCGCATAATCCTGCTTTATCCGACCATTTCTTAGTAATGGTCGGATAAAGCAGGATTATGCGGTTCGACTAATAGTTGCTCAATTTCAATACCATAAGTCAGAACAAGGTCGAGAGTGTGATTATAGCAGTGGGTTGGTTTATTTACACTCTGCCAGAAACCAAAATAATCTAATATAGAGTTAAATGCAACAGTAAGGCTATTTTTATCATCGTCAACATGAATATTAAAGTCAGCTACGATAATTACTTTGTCTGTTTTAAGAACCAAAGTTGATAAAAACTCAGAGAATTCTGATAAGAATTCTGAATAAGGACCTGGTGCACGATACACTGTAACAAATACAATTTGCTGCAAAGTTTTCCAGGACGGATGCATAAGACTAAAAACGAGGCTTTCAAAGGATTATCAAGGATTCTCTCTGAAACAGTTTGGAGCTCAAAGGCTTTCTCTCTTGCCGGTTATACCACAAGCTGAGTTCCTTTTTACTTCGTGCTTCTTCACACACATGCTCTCCAGTACAGGTTAGCTCTGAGTGTTAGCGATGCTAATGTAAACACCGACCATGTTACGTCCAAAACAGTCGGGCATTGTTTCTGATAGCAACGTTTCTGATTGGGCCGTGGGTAGTGCTGCGTACCGGTACGCCGAACCGGTACTGGACTTGTAAAAAGTTTCGTTTCAAGTCCGGTTAAAACCCGAACATCGGGAACCGGTACTTGGACTCGCAAAAAAACTAGCACTTACGTATATTCTGGTGTCTGTTGTTATTTAAACATTCCCTGATAAACGTTATTCAGCGTCAATAAATGAGTGCTAATCCCAGTGTGCTCAGTGTACAACATCAAATGTCATTTCACCTTCGATTCACGGTTTGAAAATGTAGCATTTCGCCACATGCTAATGCTAACCGGAAGTGAATAATTTTCAGAATAAAAGTATGAAGTTAATAGTGTGAACTTCCGGTTTTTTCAGAATAAAACTGATTTAAATTAAATAGTGTATTTAATTCAAAATTACGCCATATCAACATTGATTTTAATTTCTAACAATATCTATGTACATCACTCTGTATGTAGTATGTACTGTATAATGTCACATGTAGAGTTGTAGAAAATACATGGGGTACAGACAGTACAGTACACTCTGATTGTACAGTCACTACAGTGTAGCCTATACTGTATAGTAGGTGTGTAACAGTGTAATGCGTATATAGTCTACTCTACACTCTACATTTCAGCAACGTTTTAGCGATTTAGGCTCAGTCAGCTCAGGGACTGTTTGTTTACTTTAGTTTGGTAACTGAAATAAATGTTTGAACTTTGTAGTAGTTCACTGTAGTTGCTGTCATAAGTCATTTGTAGACTAAGTGGCAAAACGTTATTTTTTACATTTGTACTTTGTAGAGAAATGTAGACACAAGCTGGAAGGGAGTGCAATAAACCTGATGAGTTTGAATTTGAGTTGATTGTGAGTTAATTTTCAATTGATAATTAGCTCACAATAAGTTCACTTTAGTTACTCTCACAACTTGACACAAGACATGGGTTCAGGTCCGGACCTGAACCTGAACCTCTGGACTTGAGTCCGGACCTGAACCTGAATGTGAGTCCAGGTACGCAGCACTAGCCGTGGGTCCACATTTCAGATATTACGTCATATCGGACGCAAATCTGAATCAGCTCCGTTGTAGCCCCGTTTTTAGAGATTTCGGTACGGAGGAAAAGAGAGAGGGTTTTATTTTCTGACGCTGCGTGAGTTCCCCGACACACCGGGGACACATGTTAATGTAGAAAAGACATCAACATGTGCATTTTGCATGATAGGTCCCCTTTAATATTAAATACGCTGAGTCATACTGAAACAACTCTCTGAACTGCTGTGTTTTTCAGGTTGCTTATCTTCCGGCATCTTCCATCAGCTGTGAGTCATTTGAGAGGAAATCCAATTACCCCGAGAGGAGCATTTATAGCATCAATACTCTCTAATTGTATCATTGATATGACAAAGTAACACACAACGACAGCGTGGTTGTTTATAAAAACAAGAAGGAGCTCAAATCCAACACACGGTCCACCGTCTTATTTTTATCTCGAGTCCTGAGGGTAGCATACTTCCCGTAAACACACACACACACTCCCTAAATATGCTCATGACATGACTGAAGCCCAGTGGGTCTCACTATAAATAGAGGAGCAACAGAAATCCCCCCCGTCCTCTCACACTTTGCTTCTGATTCTGAACACTCGTCTGCGCCTCAGATCATTTCATATCTGCTCACCCTTTTATTGGTCAGTGTTAAAATCAAGTGTCAAATCCATAGTCATGAGCATTACATGAAGCATCTTAAAATCCACTTTTCGTTGTGTTGCAGCTTCACACACACTTTCAGTGATCCTCACAGTAAAACACAGACTTGTAGATTGTTTGGATGTTTAATATCAAGACATGTTATTTTCTTTATCTCAACATCCTGATTTAAACCTGTATTTGTGAGCAGATTAAAACGAGGAAGCGGAAAATCTGTTGTTTTCCCCACGGATGCTATATCACATTTTGGCCATGTTTTCCCTACATTTGAATGCTAACAAGATGCAACATATAATGTATGTTTTAAAGAACGTCTATACAGATACAGCTTTTAGAGCTAACTGGTCCTATACTGTTAGCAATTGGGGTCTATTGTCTGTTTTACCTGAATCAGCTCTTAACCACTGCTTTATGTTCAAATATTTTATTTATATTTTCATATTTCCCCCATAAAATAACACTAGAAACTCTTGTCTTGTAGCATTGTTGTCTTTTTCTATCGCTGCAACAGATCTGCATCGACCACAATTTCCCCGACCCACTCTTACCCTTTGTCTGTGTGTGTGTGTGTGTGTGTGTGTGTGCGTGTGTGTGTGTGTGTGTATGTGTGTGTGTGTGTGTGTGTGTGTGTGTGTGTGTGTGTGTGTGTGTGTGTGTGACTTGGCAAAGTTTGGATTGCTGATAATGTGCAGGCATGTGTGACCTGAAATTAAAGGCCACTGTGTGTGTGAGTGTGTGTGTGTGTATGTGTGTGTGTGTGTGTGTGTCTGCATGAGTCAGCCAGTGCACCATGCTGACTGTGTGTGTGAGAGAGAGAGGGGGGGGGGCGAGTGAGACAGCTGAGTGTTGCAGCTCTGGTTTCTCACTCTCTATTCGCCCTCTTTGTCTCTCGTCCACTTCTTCTCCCTCTCTCTTGTTTTAAGGATACTTTTTGGATATACTGACCGACGCCCATATATGGACATCACTGTTTCTTGATTTGACAGAGCTCTGCTGTGTGTGTGCGTGTTTGAGTGTGTGTGTGTGTGTGTGTGTGTGTGTGAGCCATGCTGCGTGTGTTTATCCTGTGTGCAGAGCGTCTGCATACGCCGGACGACGACATCAGTGATGCCTACTGCAGCGTCAAATATGAAGGTACGGTGTGTGTGTGTGTGTGTGTGTGTGTGTGTGTGTGTGTGTGGTGTGTGTGTGTGTGAGAGAGACAGACAGACAGACAGACATAGCGATTAGCACACCATGGCAGAAAGAAAAGAGATGTTTGAGTAATAAGGGGTGAAGTTCATGTAAAAAGAGAGTGTGTGTGTGAGGCTTCCATGGCACAATATTGATCCAAACACACACACACACACACACACACACACACACACACACACACACCCACCCACACTGTCTGTAACAGCTGAGGTTATTATTGGACAGTCATGTCTTCCAGTCTGTTGGGGCGGGGCGGAGGGAGCGAGATAGAGACAGAGATAGAGGAAGAAGAAGAATTGGAAAGATGTAATGATGTGGGAAGAAATCCAGAAGAGTTATTTAAATAGACCCTATTAGGCTTTCTGGGGTTTTCCATTTCCCTTTTAGGTTTTAGTGCATGTAAATGGAAAACACTGCACAAAATGTAGAGCGGAAACAATGTGTCCAATACTTACTTTCAATGATTCATGATTTGACATGATTGGTTTCCTGCTTTCCTTATTCATTGCAATGTGTCTTATTTCACAGCACATCAATGGATTATTGGAGAAAAATGATTAATTTAAGTAAATATGAATTAGCTATTTGTTTAAAATGAGCTCCATCTCAACCAAATGCAAGAATAAAATCCTGCATTAATGCATGGACATATTTATATCAAGTATAATAGTCAAAGGGGACTTTTAAAATGGGACATTACTACTTTAACTTAAAATATCTGAATAGTTTATCCACCACTGCTTGAGGGCGGGTGTGTGTGTGTGTGTGTGTGTGTGTGTGTGTGTGTGTGTGTGTGTGTGTGGCCTAGCATTACTACTGTATACTTGTGGGGACCTACATATGTTTACATAGTCACGTGTGGGGACTCGCCTCCCTTATGGGGACAAATTGGAGGTACCTATGAAGACTTGGTTAGGGTTAGGCATGTGTTGGTTATGGTTAAGGTTAGGATAAGTCTCCAGGAAATGCATATAAGTCAATGTAATGTCCCCTGAAGTGATGTATACATGGTATGTGTGTGTGTGTGTGTGTGTGGGTGTGTGTGTGTGTGTGTGTGTGTGTGTGTGTGTGTGTGTGTGTGTGTGTGTGTGTGTGTGTGCAGTAAAGCATGGCTGTGTTTATATTCAACACTATTTTTACGCAGAATGTCCTCCTATGGGCCTCCCATCTTCCTGCCTCTCTCTCTCTCATTTGTCATCACTTTTATATCTCTTTATTTCCCTTTCTTTCATTATGTTAGTCTTTTGTTTTGTTGCCGTGTTTCAGTTAGATTCAGATTTGGATTATTCTGCTTCAGAGTACAGGAGATACAGTCGAACACACACTGAGTTTCATGAACTCATGACACTGTCTGTTTGCTGCACAAACGTTTGCCTGTGTAATGTAGGGTAATGCCTGCAGTGTGTACACACACACACACACACACACACACACACACTCACACACACACACACACACACACACACTCACACACACACACACTCACACACACACACACACACACACACACACACACACACACACAGAACTTTTATTTTAAAGTTGTGATCACAAGATAATATGGGCATTATATCTGGAACCTTGCAGGTAATGTCAGGGCTCTACCATGAAAATGTGTTATATTTGTCATGTTTGAGTTTCTTAAAGGGGACATTTAAGAGCAGTAAACAAAAAATAAATGTCTTCAAAGGGAGAATTACAAACAATCTTCCTACACCACCAAGTGTGCCAACCCAGAACAGATACGCTCCGCTGACCGAGAGCCGGAGATCTCTTTCTGATGACCTGGAAAACCTGTCCTCTTCACACGGCAGGGTAAGGACCAATAGCTACTCCAAAAGCAAAAGGCTAGAGGGAAAGCTAACGACTGGGCCTGAAACTCTGATTGTGGGTGACTCTGCTGTAAGAGATGTAAAAGGTCTGTGTAGTAAGAACAACACCAAAGTACTCTGTTTTCCCAAGGATGCGGTCTCTGACTTGGCTGAGAAGATCCTGCATATTGGGGCTGAACATCCGACTGTGAAGAATGTGGTTCTGCACATTGGAACAAATGATGTTGAGAAACAAGAGTCAGAAGTGCTGAAAGAAGACTGTAAATGTCTGTTGGACACTGCCAGCTCTCTAAATGCAGAGGTGTTCATCAGTGGCCCTCTACCGCCAGTCAGAAGAGGAGTGGAGAGATTCAGCAGATTGTTTGAACACCTGGCTTTCAACTGCCTGTACTGACCATTCTGTTTTCTGGGACCGCAGACATCTTTTCAAGGCAAATGGAGTTTGCCTGAACAAGTCAGTAGTGAAATTGTTTTCCTCTAACATATTCAACTGCCTGCGTCATCGATCTGTTCCCTCTGCCAAGGACAAGCGGCAAGAGGAATCAAAACAGGAGAAAGACACAACACATCGCGCAGAAAACCCTGAAGAAGTATCACTGCACCCGCCTGAGGAATGTTCTGATTATGGGAGACCTATGAAACACACGGAGGAGTCCCCACCACCCGTCACCCCCCCCACATCACCGTGCCTACGTCAACCACCTCCCCTCCCTTCTCCGAAGCCTGATAAGGATGTTTGTGTACAAAACAAAACAAACTCTTACTGATATGTGCTGGGTCCAGGCTCAAGGGCGTATGGCACTCTCAACTCTCTCCAGGACATGCCCGGGCCCTGCCTGCCAGTAGCTTTGCCGATATCTGTGTTGATAGGTAATAGATTAAGAGCGGTGAATCAGCTTAGAAACAGGAAGTGCTCAAACGTTTGTGTGAGTTTATCTAATTTAGCAGTGATTCCATGTCAGCCACAGCTTGTTACAAAAAACACGACTGATAGTGTGTTTAACAGACTTAAACTAGCTTTATTAAATGTCAGGTCTTTGGCAGGAGAAACATTTTTAATCAATGATTTCATCACTGAGCACAATCTCGATTTTATGTTTTTAACAGAAACTTGGATTGAACAAAATAACAGTGCAGCTGTTCTTATCGAATCAACCCCTCCCAACTTTAGTTTTATGAGTCAGGAAAGAATGCGTAAGAAAGGGGGTGGAGTTGCTATTCTGTTCAATGATTCCCTTCAATGCAGGAAGACATCGTATGGAAACTTTGATTCTTTTGAATATGTGGCCCTTCAGCTGAAATGCTCCTCTTGAGCTCTGTTCCTAAATATCTATAGGCCACCCAAATACTGTGGAAGCTTTTTTGATGACCTTACTGAACTGCTGTCTATAGTGTGTATTGACTTTGACCGTCTAGTCATTGTTGGTGATTTTAACATCCATGTTGACAACCCCCAGGACAGAGGGGCTAAAGAACTGTTTTGTGTTCTTGATAGCTATAGACTGACTCAGCATGTGACGGCGCCCACGCACAATAAGGGGCACACTCTGGACTTAATTATCTCAAAGGGTCTGAATATCTCTAAGGTTGTGGTGACTGATGTTGCGCTGTCTGACCATTCCTGTGTGTTCTTTGAGAGCTCTATTTCTGTTCACACAAGTGTTCAAAAAGAGGTAACCACAAAGCGATATTTAACTGAAAATACTAGGGAAATGTTTACTCAGAATTTTTCTTCCACACTTACCCCTGCCAACATCTCAGTAAATGAGCTAGTAGATCATTTTAATTCAAAAATTAAAAATGTTATAGATGCCATTGCTCCAATTAAGGTAAAGGAAGTGTCTGGCAAGAAAATATCTCCATGGAGAAAGGCCATGACCGTGAAAACAGAGAAAAGGAGAATGTCAAAAAGCTGAACGCAGGTGGTGAAAAACAAATCTTCAGGTTCACTTTGAAATCTATAAAGAGAGACTTGGCCTTTATAATTTGGAATTGAAAAACGCACGACAATCGTTCTTCTCTGACATCATTACCAAAAACAAAAACAACTCACGTGCCTTGTTTGCTACCGTCGACAGACTAACTAACCCCCCAGTGTCAGTAGCCTCTGAATTTCTATCCACCAGGGCATGCAATGACTTTGCCTTCTTCACTGACAACATTCAGAAAATCAGACAAGCAGTCAGTGCCTCTGCTTCAGGAACAGCAAATGTGTTGTCCCTATGTCCACTTAACATCAATTCAATTGATGCAATGACACAATTCCAATAACACAATTCCATCAGATTAATGATAAAAACCTAGAGGACATTATACAACTTCTGAAATCCTCCTCCTGCTGCCTTGATATTATTCCAACAGGATTTTTCAAAGATGTTTTTGCGTTGCATGGCCTCAGATCTACTTCATATAGTAAACAAATCTCTTCACTCTGGTATTTTTCCACAGGCCCTGAAAACTGCAGTCATTAAACCGCTATTAAAAAAGAATAATCTAGATGCTTCAGTAATGAACAATTACAGGCCCATATCAAACCTGCCATTTCTAGGTAAGATCATTGAAAAAGTTGTTTTTCAACAGTTGATTAATTTCTTGCTTTTAAATAACTGTTTCGATGTGTTCTAGTCAGGCTTGTTAGCTCGTAACTAGCAGCTCATTTTTGGTTAAAACATACAATAATTTCTAGTGTTTTTTTTGGATATAGTAGAAGAAAGCTCCTAGGACCTAGTTTACATTCAGAAACTTCACACTTTACTACAATACAAATATAATACTATATTTGCTGTTAAGATGTTCCCCATGCTAATGCTAACTATACTATAATGTCTCTTGAATGTGTGACACATAATAATCTACTTGGGTAGATTTAGATGTGTTAGGACTCGGAATGAGATAGAGATTGCATCCGATGAAGCATTGCATGAATGATCAGAGGCTGTTGTTGGGGCTGCATAAACGTTTTTTTTATTTTTGTTTTGTAGGCAGACCATGCAGGCCTCAGAGAGTTAGACTTGGGCCTGCGACCATAGTTTCACTGTATTTTGTTTTGATAATCCACAGCGGAGGTTTGTGTCATACTAAAACCACCAGACTCAGGGACAGTTTCATTCCACAGGCAATACGACTGTTAAACACCTGAACTGTTGAAACAACATCCACAATATTCATATTCAACATTATGTATCTATTTACCTAATATATCATATTTCAATTACTTGCATATAGACTCTTATTGCACTATTTCACTTTTTTAAACTATTTTATTCTTGTATTACTATTTACTTGCACTATATTTGTCTGTTTATCTGTGTTTTGAGTTGCACTGTTGGAGAAGCCTGTGACACAAGTTGTTCATCGACATAACTACACTGTTGCTATGTTCGTTTGACAAATAAAGAACCTTGAACCTTGAACCTTGAACCTTACTACATGCAGTGTATTTTGCATATCTCTCAGTAGCCAACGATCTGTGAATCTGTTGGCTCAGACTTAAACTCCGTAATGTATGTAGTCTACATTTCATAAGAGGTGTAAAACCTGAGAGCATTTTAAATCTTATTTGAACTAAATGCTTATATAATCTGTAGTTGTATTTGTATTGTTGATTTATTGTGTGAACGAGGCGATATACAGTCGAGGAGGTTACGCTGTTATGTACTGTTGGAAGCAGGCCTATTGTTTTTTTATTGGTTAAGTGGTCCTTGGTATGAAAAAGTGTGAGAAACACTTTAGTGGATTGTCAACGAGGAGAGCCTCGCTGCGGGGAAATTATACAGATGACTAATAGGCCTACAACCCTGTAAAATATTTATGCACACGTTATTACTAATAATATAAAAAAAATATATATATATAACATTTTTTATTTTTCAAGTTTTATTTTGTAATCATCTCGCGACCCCCACTTTGGGAACCCCTGCATTAGACCACAACATTAAATATAAATTTCTGAGATCCATTTGTGGCCGATGATATTTAGCTGTCGTCGGCCACATCGCACTGCATAGCTTAACAGATGAACAAAGACTCAGAAGACAGTTGTTGAGTTGACCATTTACTGAGGCTTGAAATTGTAAAACTGCAAGAATAAACAGAAAAATACAACATAAGTTACACAATTTAAATAATACATGTGCAACATAATGCAAATAGAGTGCAGTATAATCAACAGCCTATGCTAAGAATGAGCTATGTCCGTTAGCTTAGCAGCTAGTTAGCTTAGCTTATCTTAAACATTGAAACCACACAATCAATTAAACCACATTTTTGAAACACATAACTTGGCACACGGGTAAGTTTGTATACTTACAGACAGATCTACTCCAAGGATTAAACAAAATGATCTGTGGCATAGAACTGAGCTACGATGTGCTCTGCATGGCTTTGCTGTGTAAACTAAACACAAGAAGGAGAGTCGTGCTATTTGGTGCCTTAAATCTACAGTACCAATTTTTGCCACTAGGGGGTGCCAATACACTATTGTGCCAGAACAACTGTGTGGCCTTATTGCCCCTCCTCATAAACTCCTGATTTTGACATTTTTTCTGTTCTTGAGTTTAATAAAATACGATTGGAGACTAAAGATACAATGATTGACATGTCTTGAATGTGTTCAAACTACAGGAAAATTAATTTAAGGCACGTTTTCTTTTAATATAATTGACCTTGAGGGTAGTTTATTTAACAATTGAGCTATTTCAGTCAGATGAAAACCCTAGAAACTATTTTAACTTATTTTTTATCCAAATAAGACCTCCAGAGTCCTTCAAAAAGATCTTTACTTCCATGTATACATTAAGAACATTACTGTTTTACGACAAAGACTTTTAAGGTCAGATGTGTTTTTTAGGCAGAAATGGGATTAGAAAATGCAAGATTTGTTTTGCACTTGGTTTTTCACGCTTGAATCCACACAATTACACAAACAGAGATAACAGGGATTCAATTAGAGGGTAATGTTGTGGCAGAGATGTGGGAAAGATAGGGAAACATCCAGGAGACAAGGGAGGAAAAGAGAACAGGAAATGTTGAGATTTCCTCTGGATGTGAGGGGTTGTTCTCTGTTTCCCTACGAGTGTGTAGAGAGTCGGAAAGAGGCTTTGTGGACGCTATCGGGTGGGAAAAGACCTTTTTTTTTGTAGTTTCTGTTGGAAAACAACCACATTTTTACGTCTGTGGGAATTTATCTCGCCAATCAAGTCATGGAAAAGCGTTAGAATTAAATCCGACGTTGCAGAAGACCTACTTTCAAGTATTGGAAATCTTTTTTTTGGACCAAAATCATTCTCTTTTAAGCTTTTTCTGATCCCCTCATCTTCTTGGCACCAGTTCGTCTTCCCTTTGTTGGTTTTGCCGGTCGTTTTCAAAGCTCCCGAGGTCATGTAAGCAGTTACTTCAACCGTTGGATCCTTCTTTCACCTGCTGTTGTTGAGTTGAAGAAAAATCCCAAAACAGTTCTTTGAGCCTCGCAGGTTTCAGGAGGTTTCAGCCATGTTACGATGCATTATTCAACGAGCCAACAACCTGAAACACTCTCATCCTCTGACTAGTGTCTCCTTCAGAGGTAAGCGGATCATGGGAGAGTCAGTTATTAGACTCAATGTGGCAGAAAATGCTACTCTAGCACCAACAAATGTAGAAATAGGACTCAAAATAGGTACTAAGAAAGTGTCTTTTGTTGCAAAATCTCTCAAATTGTACTTTATATATATATTTAAAGTCATGTTTGTGAACCACTGCTGATTTTTGGCTCGTGTCAGTCAAGATTTTATGGTTGTTTTATTGTCGCAAAGTTTGAGTTTTAAGGTGAATAGAAAACAAACTGATGATTTAACTTCCACTCAATGTGAAAACCATGATTCTTATTATTGTTTTCTCATCGATCTTGTCTCTTTTGGGGAGAAACGATGCACTTCCAAGCCTTTTCCGAGGAACAAGCCTTGTTGTAAAAGAGGTTTATTCAGTTTTTCATGTTTTATTGGTGGTTTACATACTCTTGTGATGAACCCATCTTCAATCATCGTCTGAAATCTGAAGTATTTCAAGACGAGGTTAAGTCAGGGCGTTAAAGCCCCTGTCACACTGTCCCGAAATGTACACCCGATGGACACACGAATATTGAATTGTGAATTTCGCACAAAGATGGCCCCTGAACCACACACAAAGGCAACATTTACATTACATTTAAGACATACAACTGCAACGAAAGTCCACAAACAATTATGTTAAAGAACTATGATAGAGTACTGATATCTTCAGACTTTGTTCTTTACTTTCTCCATCTTTATATGTAGAAGATATTACGTTTTCTCCGTCATGTTGTTGTTTCCATAGCAACAACAACTTCCTGTCAACTCGCCTTCAAAATAATATATTATATCCTTTTTAGTTTCACAGAACACACATTGGGTTATTTACATAATATGTTTACATGATTTTATTGTGCACTAAAACAACCCGATGGACATACGATAAAGGAAATGTTCAAATTCGGCTGTGACCGTAGCAACATCGGGCCATTCGTGAGGGCATCTTAAGCCTTCGTATGATCGCCGGTGGAGTCTCTCAGGCTCCGGCAGCAACTTCGTGAGCGGTGGCAAAATCTTTGGCATGCCAACAAATAGCCGGAGGACCTTGCGAAGGTTCATTTTCGTGTTGAATTCCTGTATACATTTTGCCCTTCGTAAGGCCATCGTGAGGGCACCTTGTTATCATCGGTGCCATCGGTCATTCGCCCCGATCAGAGTGAGGGCGAATGCACCGATGATAACACGAAGATGACACGACTTGACAAGATGCCCTTACGAGTGCCTTACGAAGTTGCCGCTCACGAAGTTGCTGCCGGAGCCTGTGAAACTCCACCGGCGGTCATACGATGGCTTTAGATGCCCTCACGAATGGCCCAATGTTGCTACGATCAAAACCGAATTTGAACATTTCCTTTATCGTGTGTCCATCGGGTGTCAATTTCGGGACAGTGTGACAGGGGCTTTAAGGAAAGTAAAAAGGCATGTTCAAAAGCAAATTTAAAGTCTCGATGTTGGCTACATGCAACCGTGTCTCCTCAAGATATTACTCTACTAAAAAACTTCAATGCATTCTTAATTATTATTATTATTATTATTATTTTGTGTTACAGTTGCAGTTTTAAACACATGGGTACCTTTGTAAATAGAAACACAATTCAACTAAACTACTTGGTTTGGTTTAGAAAAAGATCTTAGTTTGGCTTAAAATAAACAAGTTTGTACATAACTGAGGTTATAATAAGTCGACGTTGACTTTTCGTTTCATGTGTCCTCCTATTTGAATAGAAATTAATACATGATACGTCAAAAACGAACCTAATTTGACAGAAAAACTGCTTCTCTTGACATAAAATGGACGATGCCATTACATTGCCAAAGTAAGAACATGAAACCTACAGTTTACTTGGGAAAAGCACATTTATTTAATATTTCTGGAGGACAACACCATGTTTAGACAATGTTCCTTAAACAGCATCTTAGCTTAAAGGCATGGGTGTTTCCCATGGCAACAACTGCCTGGATATCTCATGTACTGGTGTTGCTAGGAGACTAAGTGTAAACTTCCTTCTGTAGAACGTCATATAAGTCACTTTTTCAAGACATATCTGTCCCTTTTACAGCTTTCATTCAGCATTTAGGAGGATCAGGGTGTTGTGTTGTAGCTACAGGTGAGCTTTGTCGATGCAGAAAATAAGAATCTGTTTAATCGAATGTCTGGAGGTGACTTGGCTACCTGTCGTGTTGTTTTGTACTTTCCACAAGTCAGTGTCTGCCTCCTTAATGCGTCTGACTTCCTCTCTTTGTTCTGTTTCCTGGTGCCATCATACGCCAAGGTGGAAGAAGTACTCACATACTTCTACTTATAAGTACAAGTATAAATATCGCAAAAACACTCCACTACAGGTAGAAAGTACTACATTCAAGATGCTACTGAATTATAGACGTATTACTAGCGAAGGAGAAACTACAATACTTCCCTTTATTTGATCAGTACAGCATAAATACATATATATATATATATATAAGTAAATGTAAACATTGTACATGACTAAATGTACATTAAAAAATACCAGTACTGCACACATTCTTGTAATTGGTGGTCTGGAGATTAATAACCTTCACCTTTAAATCTCTCCATGTTTTAGAGGCCACAGATCACACACACACACACACGCACACACGCACACACACACACACACGCACACACACGCACACACGCGTCTAAACTTAGCCTTCCCAAACGTAACTCAGTGGGTCACAGTTGGGTTTATTCTGGTCTCTCATGACAGAAACTGTGCCAAGCTGAGCCTGAACAGGAAGTCCACGCTGTGCCACTTCCTGTCTCTGAGATGTTGGCTATGATATCAGACACACACACACATATACACACACACATACATACACACACACACACACACACACACACACACACACATACTTCAAAGTACCCTGTTGACCCCCCTGTGGAAGGGTGGAGGTGTTTTTGAATACATCTTCCAAGAACGGAGGTACACTTGCGTAGGTGTTTGTGTAAGAATGTACGTGTGTGTGTGTGTGTGTGTGTGTGTTCTCACATTAGGTGATGATTGTGTGGAAAACAGGAAAGCAAACATCCCTGGGTGTGTGTGTGGAGATAAATAATGTGTGTGTGCAATGATATGACATTGTTTTCTCATGGATGTTGGGGAGAGCACTTCCAAGCCTTTTCCGGGAACACACCTTGTTTTAAAAAAGATGTAATTCAGATGTTCATGTTTTATTGAAGGATCAGAAGTTTTAATATGTTGGACTAAACTCCCTTAATCAACCCATCTTCAATCATCGCCACTTCGAGCTTTGCAGTTGTAGTTTTAAATGTATTTTCTTGGCAACTATTGGACTGTTTCTGATTAAATTGGATTCACGTTCACCTTTAGATGGATTGTTATAACTTGAGTGACTTCTCGACTCATCATTAGGTCACCATTTGTCCAGTCCATTGGCTTATAACCAAATACCTGCTCATTCCCATTAGCTTAGCATTACTCTCAGTGTCTCATCAACGTCAGCATGCTCTCACACTCAGATCAGATGGTGGACAAACAGGGTGTTCTTTTTTACACCCTGGGACATATTTAGCTTTTTCAGTAGCATGTGAGCTGAGTCGTCGTAACACCACGTTAGCATGTTGATGTTTCTGGAGGCTTGTTTATCTTTTCTAGGCTCTGTCCATTTGTCTTTCTCTGGGAGTAAATGAGTCTAAAATCCAGACAATAGTCATTGTTTCTGTTTCCTTTCATCTGGAAATAACATCTCAATCTGTTTGATTCAAACCAAATGGAAGTGGGGATAGTGGTGGCCAATATGTGTGTGTGTGTGTGTGTGTGTGGTGTGTGTGTGTGTGCGTGCGTGCGTGTGTGTGTGTGTGTGTGTGTCATTAGCAGTTAATAATGAATGAATCCTGGCAGTTTATTGGTCGGTTTTATATCCCACTTCCTGTCAGAGTTTCTAACAGACAGGACATCAGAACGCAGAACTCCCATGTTACAGGAAGTCACAGAAAGATAACACACACACACACACATCACACACACACACACACACACCACACACACACACACACACACACACACACACACACAGCTGCACCTTTTTGAACCACCTCCACCCTTCAACAGAGGGGTCAACAGGGTGCTGTGAAGTGTGTGTGTGTGTGTGTGTGAGGACTAGCATTACTATACTTGTGGGGACCTACATCTGTTTACATAGTCACGTATGGGGACTCGCCTCCCTTATGGGGACAAAATGGAGGTCCCCATGAGGGGGATCATTAATTTTAGGGTGAAGACTTGGTTAGGGTTAGGGTTAGGGTTAGGGTTAGGCATGTGTTGGTTATGGTTAAGGTTAGGATAAGTCTCTAGGAAATGCATGTAAGTCAATGTAATGTCCCCTGAAGTGATGTATACATGGTGTGTGTGTGTGTGTGTGTGTGTGTGTGTGTGTGTGTGTGTGTGTGTGTGTGTGCGCACGCGTGTACTCTCTGTTCACTGACTCATATTTGGTCTTAACGTTGTTGTATTTGAATTCAAAGTATTTAATACATATGTATTAATATAAATTAATAACTACTGCAAACTTGATAGCTAATCATTTATCAGCATTTGGTTCATTTGGGGATAATTCAATATGTTTTTTCCTCAATTTAATAGTTTTAAAGTCTGTTTCTTCTGCTATCGTTTAATATGGTCTGTTTCTTCATTTCTTTAGGCTCTAAGAAGAAGACAAAGAT
Organism: Champsocephalus esox; assembly: GCA_036324585.1. Taxonomy (NCBI): domain Eukaryota; kingdom Metazoa; phylum Chordata; class Actinopteri; order Perciformes; family Channichthyidae; genus Champsocephalus; species Champsocephalus esox. The sequence continues at coordinate 3,510,143 of CM070489.1, forward strand.
CGTCAAGAACAACACTAACCCCGTTTGGAACGAGGTACGTCCTTCATAAGAACCTCATATTCATGTTGTACTGGACAATTAGTAAAACAAACAAAAACACCTCTTATATCTTTTATAACCTTTTCGTGTTGCTCCTTGTGGAAAGTACTCATTTATTAAATCTGCAAAAATAATGTTTTAATGTGAAAACCCCCCATTCGACCCCCATAAATCACCAAATCAAGCCGTAACAGAGGAGAGGTTTTGTTGCTTTTCCCCGGAGAACAAATGCATCCTGTTAAATCATAACCGACCCTTTCCTGAACTCCAGTACTTTGTCACATTTCTTCTCACAAGATCCCGTTTTCACCCTCAGCCCAAAGCATACAATGGAGATTCATTTATTTAGTTGTATTCCCTTGAACATGACTTTTGATCACAAAACAGCAACGGTAAGACACAATTATTGTTATGGTTCAGAACACTGTGTTGTTTTCTTGCTCTGTTCTGGCTGCTAGCTCAGTGCGTTTGTGTCCTACAGTGATGATACTTGTATCAAACTAATCTGTGGAGTATCAGCTTTCAGCAGATATGTAGTTTGTGCAGAACATATTAAGTTTTAAAGATCGTGTTTGCTAGTTAGCACCGGAAGTAGCATCAGCCTGTTTTCACTAAGGCCTAATGCTAACGCTTCTTGTGAGACTTGTGTTTTGTTTCTGTAGAAATGGCTCATATCTTCAGGTTGCTGAGTTTTTCCCCGTTATTTGAGTATAAGAAATTCATAGGTTTTTAAATATTAAGAAGCCCCCAGACGCTGTCTCCTGCAGTGACACGTCCCCCCGCCTGGTATCGGGGGGCCGGGCTTCAGAGGTTAAACCTTGCAGAAATCTTTATATTTAAATCTGAAACAGAACAACAATCAAGACTGAACTTACAACTTATTTTAGATTAAAAAAGCAAAGTCATAGTCTCCCGTTTTCCCTCCTACCTGTATTGATGACTGATGTGTGTTTCTTTGCCAGGGTTTTGAATGGGATCTGAAGGGGACTCCTCTGGACTCTGGAGCAGAGCTGCACTGTGTCGTCAAAGATCACGAGAAGATGGGGAGAAACAGGTACTGCATGCACAACGTCTATCTAAACAACATGCTGTTTAGAAGAAGCTTTCAGTGACGCCGAAGGCTAGATCGTTCTCCCCTTGGTCGTTACCTGTGAAGAAGTTAAAGTAAGAATACATCAATAAAAAATGCATTAAAATATATTAAAAATAATAATGTGAAATCCAAGAAGATAAAGTTAAATGTCTTAATGAAATAAAAAAATTAAATAATAATAATATGTATTTAAACATATACAGTTAAAGTAGTATGTCCCAAGAGAAGAGAATATATGTATAACAATATTAGAAGTTGTCAAATAAATAATACAATTAAAACATATGTATTTTAAAAATAAGAAGTTAAAGTAAAATGTCAATAAATAAAAATATGTTTATGAACGTCTGAAGTTGAAGCAGAATGTCAAATAAATAAAAACATTTTAATAGAATATAAATAGTATATACAGAAGACCCCTGATGTCATTAATGTGTGTGTGTGTGTGTGTGTGTGTGTTGTGTGTGTTTGTGTGTGTGTGTGTGTATGTGTGTTCAGGTTTCTGGGGGAGACTCACCTGGCTCTACGAGATGTTCTTAACTCTCCAAACTTTGCCGCCACCTTCACCGTCTCCCTGCTGGACACCAAGAGGAACAACACCGGGGTCAGCACACACACACACACACACACACACACCCACACACACACACACACACACACATACACACACACACACACACACACACAAACACACACACAGATTGATTTACATTGTGTCACGAAGCTACGATAAATCACTCTGAGTTTCCTGTCTGGATCTTAAAATAGAGTGAAATGCGGATAACCAACACATCCTTCTTTCTCTCGTTGTCTTCTGAATCTAAATCAGTGTGAAGCTGTGATTGAAATGACATTGCAGACAAAGACATCGATCATAAGTCATGCAGTAGCAGTTGCCAATGCAGTGAGATCATTCAACTATCTTTAATAAAGAAAACTCATCTAAACGTCACAAGTCATTTTCGAAAATGAAATATTTTTTATTACAAACTGTCCAAATAACCCTACTTTAAGTTCAGACTTTTTACTGTGAAAGGAGGAGACACATTTCACTACTCTACACACCCTGTGCTTACACATTATGCTCATAAAGGCTAGTGTGTTCATTTTCAGGTACATATCAGTATGTAGTGTCTCTACTTTAAAGAGTCCTCTCCTGCTGATGTTCAGGTGTATATCAGTATGCAGTGTCTCTACTTTAAAGAGTCCTCTCCTGCTGATGTTCAGGTGTATATTAGTATGTAGTGTCTCTACTTTAAAGAGTCCTCTCCTGCTGATGTTCAGGTGTATATCAGTATGCAGTGTCTCTACTTTAAAGAGTCCTCTCCTGCTGATGTTCAGGTGTATATTAGTATGTAGTGTCTCTACTTTAAAGAGTCCTCTCCTGCTGATGTTCAGGTGTATATTAGTATGTGGTGTCTCTACTTTAAAGAGTCCTCTCCTGCTGATGTTCAGGTGTATATCAGTATGTAGTGTCTCTACTTTAAAGAGTCCTCTCCTGCTGATGTTCAAGTGTATATCAGTGTGTAGTGTCTCTACTTTAAAGAGTCCTCTCCTGCTGATGTTCAGGTGTAGATCAGTATGTAGTGTCTCTACTTTAAAGAGTCCTCTCCTGCTGATGTTCAAGTGTATATCAGTGTGTAGTGTCTCTACTTTAAAGAGTCCTCTCCTGCTGATGATCAGGTGTATATCAGTATGTGGTGTCTCTACTTTAAAGAGTCCTCTCCTGCTGATGTCCAGGTGTGTATCAGTATGTAGTGTCTCTACTTTAAAGAGTCCTCTCCTGCTGATGAATATAATCATTAAGTAGCTTCAATAATGCAGTTTATTTTCGTAATTTCGCAATTTCGGGGGAATATAAGCTCGAAAATGTACATTGGTACATCGTCCAAATATGAGACGTGTCCATTTCTACACAAACATTCCCTATGATATGTTAACCCTGCGTTTTACAATATAAAAACACTTTCATAATATCTGCAACATGCATTACCAACAAGCTTGTGCAATAATGAACTTAAGATTGATTCTGTTAAATGTTATAACTCTTTGGTTTAAGCTTGTATATTCTTTTCTTTCCAGAAGGTGATTACGTGTGGAATTTTTTTTATCACGCAATGGAGCCTAAATGAAATGTCTCTTCTTTCCAGGCGACGTTGACCCTGCAGGTTTCGTACCTCCCTCCTCCAGGAGCGGCTGCTTTATATCATCCGCCCCCCCACCCGGAGCATCTGCCGCACAGCAACCCCGGGGTGGAGATGGACACCGTCACAAGTAAAAAGATAATTAGTGAAATAAATCAGTAAATATAAATCATAATTTAAGTGTCTCATTTGTAGTGAAGTACATTCCTTAAGTACAGTGTTAACAATTTGAGTATTTTTCATTTAATGCTGCCTTAAACTTCTCCTCGACTGTACTTTCGTTGCTTTACATATTCACATTATTAGCAAACACACATTTGAAATAAACTTCTTCTACTGTTTATATTGTAATATACATGTTATGTATATAATTTTAATTTGTGTATCTTTATATATATTCCTCATATTTATTTGAATGTATCTTTTAGTGGATATTTTACTTTAACATCCTATATTTTTATTTCATTAGTTTATTTAATAATCTTTTTTTGTGTTTCACTCTAAAATGGAGCAACTTCCACGAAACCCAAGTTACCCACTATATTTTTATATAATCTTTTATTTAACATTTTACTTTCTTATGTTGATATTGATGTCTTCATTCAATTGTATTTACATATTATATGTATTTATTTTCTTTTAAAACTAATTCTATTTCTATTTTTCAATTCTTCAATTTTTCAATTTCTTAAATTTTTACATTTTTTTTAAATTCTTCAATTTTTTTTATTTTGTACAAATTAAAAATAAAATGTTTTACACATTTTTTACACAGGTTTTAACACATATTTAATTGTATAATGAAGCAAATGTCACTGTCACCCAGTTCTACTTGGGATTAATGAACTATCCTTCTGCTAATTCATCTTTCCTCATATATTTCTGTGTCTCCTTCCTCTCAGTGATTTCTCTGGACACTTTGGGGGACGAGGACACGGAGAGCATGATCATGGTGGATCCTCCGGAGGACCAAGGAGGAGACGACGGGCGCTCCATGGTCATCGTGGGTCCTCAGGGGTCGGGCCGCGAGTCGCCCGCAGCTCAGACCCCAAAACGCTCCCCGCCGTCTTATAACACCCAGGGGGGTCTGAGGAAGAGGAGGAGGGGCAACAGCAGCCACAACAAACCCCTGCCAAACAAACCTCAGGATCTGCAGGTGGAGATTTATTTTACAATGAGTGTTATTTGAGTTGTTTGAATTTAAAATAGACTAAAATAGACTTTCAAATAAGCAGATGCTGGCAGATAAGGGTGTAGGTCTGACATTAATTATATATTCACCTTTTAAAAGACAGAAAATAAAGAAGCTTTTATTTATCTACTATATTTGAGCTGTAACATATTCTGCACTGTGCTCACAGCGCCGCCGTGTGGTGATTCTGATGAATTACATACATAACATCAATTTATTTAGTTTGTGTGTATTCAGGAGTGGATGTGATGTTTTATTTATTTAGTTAATACAGGCAAGAGACACACATGAGCACCCAACAATGTTGATGACATGATTTGATATTATCATCTCACAAAAAGTACTATAAATAAAAAACAGTAATAACAATCATAACAAAGACAAATTATGAACAGTTATATTATTGTCTCAAAACTATGATACAAATCAAGAGGACAATAGCAGACTGTAAATATCATCTAGTAAAATAATTGCCTTTATAATGTAACTTAAGTCAAGATAGGGATAATCCTCTTGGCCTTATCGAACATAAGGTATAGTACTACACACTGTGGAGACATTGGTATAGTTGTCTCTTTGTAGGACACTGATTTAAATTATTCTTAAACTATGAATTATTGTTATGCTATGTATGTAATTTATTATATCTAATGCCTTGTCTTTTATCTATGTAATGTATTGTCTTTTATCTGGACCCTGAGTCTGTAATAAAGTTTTCATTCATTCATTCAATGCTAGTAAAAGTAAAAGTACCTTAGTTAAAGTCGCATGATAAGAAAACACTTAAAAAACAAAAAAAACACTTAACAATTATTATTCTTACAGATAATTAAACTTTTTACAAATAACTATTATTTTAGAAAATGTTAAGATGCAAACCGACCTACTTTATAGGATTTATATGCTGAAAATGACCCAAAAAATAATCTTCGTATGGGGCCACTCAGGTCCGTGTGCGCGTCATCGAGGGACGACAGCTGCCGGGCATCCACATCAAACCTGTTGTTAAGGTTACGGTTGCCGGGCAGAACAAGAGGACTCGCATCAGAAAGGGAAACAACCCGGTCTTTGACGAGGTAAAAACAATAATATAATTAATATAAAAACGCTTATTTAACCGTCAAACTGCAGCTTGATTGTTTTCCTCTCCGCAGACGTTCTTCATGAACTTCTACGAGACGCCTTCAGATCTGTTTGACGAGCCGATCTTCATCACTGTGAGTTTTTATATCTCCGTTTCAATATTTAGATAAAGCTTTCCTGTTGTGTTAAATGTAAGAAAAGCACATTTTTCTTTACCTGCCCGACAGGTGTGTGACTCTCGCTCTCTCAGAACTGATGCTGTGATCGGGGAATTCAAGGTAAACAAACACTTCAAATACACAAAGATATCAATACTTAATACTGGACAGTTGGAGGAGAAGTAGTCCGATATAAATGCAAATACTACACTGTGAAAATCTCCTAAATGAAAGTAGGCATTATAACGACTGTGGGGGAAACTTCTGAAGCAATAGGAGTCAGGACTCAGAGAGACACTGACGGGTTATTTGGAGCTTCGGCCGGAGAATTACTTACATAACATTATATAAGTATTATAAGCCAAATTGACTCTAAGTATGCAAGTAATAGTATTGAAGTTGTCGTAAAATGTTCCCTGACAGTGGCTCACTATTATATATAATGTTTGTAGATGAATAATTATTGTTTATTGTTGAATTTTGATGCTGTGAATACAATATTTACCCCTGAGATGCAACGAAGTAGATATATAAATTATTTGTGGCACATTTGGCCCAAAGAAAGTTAGAAACAAATAAAATAATCAATATTTTGTACAGTTTGATGTGTTACATGCACTAATGCCTACATTACTTAATGCTGGGCAGTGGTTGAAAGCAAAGGAAAGTATGAAGAGGAAACATGTTAATTGTACGGTAAAATGTTAGTTTTTCAACAGTTTTTGTACCGGTCCTGTTTTAACTGCTATTACATTAACACACAAACTATTATTCACCACCACATTTCATTCAACACCCTTTCAAACTGTACATATTGTATCAGACTACTGGTATACATGAAGAACTGCAGTAAATATACAAAGAACAGACACTGGACATGTATTGCGTGTGCCAGGTGTGATCCATGTGGGGGAGGGGCACATAAGGGCGGGAAATGTATCAAATTGTTCTGTGTGTGTCTGTTTGTGTGTGTGTGTGTGTGTGTGTGTGTGTGTGTGTGTGTGTATATGTGTGTGTGTGTTTTATCTGATCCGGATGGTTACTAATTGACCGGGAACACATGGGAAAGTAGTACATCGGTCAGATTTGACCCGAAGACAACAGGAGGGTTAAGATACAGGAGGATATCATGGAAATTAGTGTTTGTACTGAAATCATGGTTTGTGGCACATTTAATTAAAAAAAATGAAAAAGCATCTAAAGCTAATTTAATATTGTTTACAGTTGGATGTGGGCACCGTCTACAATGAACACAGTGAGTAAACATTAACGTTGATTTGTACTGTTTTATTTGTGTGAAAACTGTCAATTAGCTTCCGTTTAATACTTACGTTCCTAAATCATGTATGAAGGACTGTTAGAAGTCAACATGTCCTTCACTACCTGTTTTTAAATATAAAATATGATTTTGTGGTTTTATATTCCAGGTTACGACTTTTTTCTGTTCCTGGTTTTTGTTTTGAAGTTCTTAGTTCTGGTATATCATTGGTTAGTTTGCACATTTTAAGCCCCGCCCCCTGTGTTTAGGACACTGCTTCTTGAGGAAGTGGCTGCTGCTGTGTGACCCTGATGACCTCTCTGCCGGGGTCAAAGGTTACCTGAAGGTCAGCCTGCTGGTTCTGGCAGCTGGAGATGAGCCGCCGGTGAGTCTCGTTGGTTGAAAAAAGATGAGCAATATTTTTTAGTTTATATCTACCAGCTGTACTTTTAAATAAATGCTAAAAGTTTGCATTTTAACCCAAAATGCTATTGTTTACATATTAGCAATGTTGCCTTGCTAATAATATGCATGTTAAGGCGTAAAGATGACATGCTAAACGTGAGCATATTATCATGTAGTTTTAATGCTACTGCTAGCATTCTTAGATTAGCATTATATTTAGTATAACTGAGTGTGAGACAAGACAGGGACAAAGTACCCTGAGCCTTTCGTCGAGCCAATGTTAGTTCATCTTTTTGCATTAACACACATGTGGATATCTGTGCGTGTGTGTGTCCAGGCTGATAAACGCGAGTGTGTGGAGGATAAAGAGGATATCGAGGGGAACCTGCTGAGGCCTGCTGGTCTTTCTCTGAGAGGAGCCACCTTCTCCCTGAGGATCTTCAGAGCTGAAGACCTTCCTCAAAGTCAGTCTCCACTCTACTCTCCTGAGTTTATTTTTTATATATATTAGAGGTGGGAATCACCAGGCTCCCCACGATACAATATTATCGCGATAATTAAGCCACAATATGCTAAGTATTGCGATACGATTTAAATGTATTGTGATACGATTTAAACGCGACCGGCGCATTTCTGATTTCTTTCTCCACTGACTCCATCTTTGTTTTGACGAACTTCCTGCCAATCCCACTGACTTTACGGCTCAGCACCATCTAGTGGATTGAAAATGCAATTGTTACCAAAACCTTTTAATTTGGATTTGCAATATGAATAGCTTATGTCAGGGATGGGCAAATGGCGGCCCCCACCTCCTCTTTTTGCGGCCCTCAGATTAATTTATGAACAACGTAATTAATTAAAAAATATATATTTTTAATTTTTTTTTACCTGTAGTACTGATACCGTCCACTAGACTCCTAGTTACGTCGCGAGCTGCATACATGATTTCAAATACCGGCGCTGACAGCAGAGTGCGGCTGACAGGTGTCTGTGTTGACATTCCCCTTATTGTGGAATAAGGGAAACCCAGAGACTGGCTACAAGTGTCTTTGGTTCAAGTTTGACAACTAATGTCTGGGTTAGTGTTGATGACTTCATGTTTATGTCATCTTAATGGTTAATCTCAATGCACACACATTTTCTGTGCTTTCTAATAGTTTAAAATAGTTGTATTCCACTATTAAATAACCTGTTCAATACGAACATGCCACTTGTGAAAATTAAATAATATTTCTGTGAACTGATATTTGTTTAGCGAGCTTATTAGAGAGGATGTTCCCAACATTTCTTCCCAAGAGACCCCCCAAATGACTGGAAGTTGCGCCCCGCTTGTGTGTGTGGGGGGGCGGGGGGTGCAACTTCCAACAGGAGTCATTTGGGGGGGCAACAGCGGTAATTCTAGTTTAAAAGTCTCAAAAAGCTACAACTACCGTCACAAACTGGATGAATGTGAAGTGTTTTTTTAAGGGGGATGAAAGCGTAATCAAGGAGCGCTATTGGAGCGACTTTGATGGTTATTGGACTCAGGATTCATTCATCTGGATTCCGGCTGGATGACGAAATTAAAGGACGGCACAAGTGGAAACAATTCACAAAGGGATGAAACTGTTTGAAACACATGCTCAAAGTAAGCCGGATTTTGCCGATGTGTTTATGTGGATTCAAAAGTCGTAGATAATCTACAAAATGGAGGAGACCGATCTGATCGAAGCAACTGTGACAAATAATCCATCTGAAGCCGGCAGGTTTCCCCAGGTTGGGAACCACTGTATTAGAGGATGTTCCCTGAAAGATTGTAAAATGTCAATGAAGATGTCAGACTTAGTATAGTTGTTAATAATTCCATACAATACATGGAATTTGTGTGTGTGTGTGTGTGTGTGTGTTCCAAGTGAATCTGCGGCCCCCTGGTGGCCAGTACATCAATGATGTGGCCCCCACCACCATCAAAGTTGCCCATCCCTGGTTTATGTAATTAAATATCGATACTTCACGTCCGTGTATCGATACAATATCGCCACTCAAAATCACGATACTATGTTGTACCGATTATATCCCCCAGCCCTAATATATATTATATTCTGTAATGCTGCTTCCCTGGACATCTTCAAGTCATCATTAAAAACTCACCTGTTCACCGTGGCCTTTGACCCCTAACCCAACACAGTCCCCCTGCTTCCACTCCTACTGCTATTTATTTAATGTTTGCCCAACTTGTTTGTCTGTTTGTTTGTTCACCATGTAAAGCAGCCTTGGGTCCCTTGAAAGGCACTATAATGCATGTATCAATGATTATTATTATTATTATTATTATTATTTATCCCTCAGAGAGATTTCTAACGTCTTCCTGCCTGTTTCCTGTGTTCCCGCAGTGGACGATGCGTTCATGGACGGGATGAGGCAGATCCTCGGGTTCGACAGCAACAGGAAGAACCTGGTGGATCCTCTGGTGGAGATTCACTTCGCTGGGAAAACTGTGCGTCATTTAAACTGAATATTTTCACACAAAAACCACATTTTCTATTTTTTACGTTTATTTTTTTCAGTGCAGTGTATTCAAAGAGATCTACCGACGTTTACATTATTAGTTAATCACTAAAATGACTTAATATGTGCACAAAGATTCAAAACCTCTTTTACTAATGTCCAAGATGTAGGTATTTAATTGCATAGGAATACACGGATATACATGTGCAATATGTGTGTGCAGAAAAAAACTTTAATGAGAGAGAATATTTTTTTTAAATATGTACGATGTGAAGTTTTTCCCTGCAGTATTTCCTCTTGTAAATAGTAAGTATTTATTTCCTTGTCTCAGGTGTGCACTAAGATCATGGAGAAGAACGCCAATCCACAGTGGAACCAGAGCCTGTCCATGCCCATACGAGTGAGAAACACACGCACACACACACACACACACACACACACACACATACCATGTATACATCACTTCAGGGGACATTACATTGACTTACATGCATTTCCTGGAGACTTATCCTCACCTTAACCATAACCAACACATGCCTAACCCTAACCAAGTCTTCACCCTAAAATGAATGATCCCCCTTATGGGGACCTCCAATTTGTCCCCATAAGGGAGGTGAGTCCCCGCACGTGACTATGTAAACAGATGTAGGTCCCCACAAGTATAGTAATGCTAGTACACACACACACACACACACACACACATAAAACAAACAACATCACGCAGCTTTGTTGTGCTTTAAAGTATACCGATTGTACATTTTAATATATCGTTTATGATTTATTTTTTCCTCACAGTTTCCCTCCATGTGTGAGAAGATGAGGATCAGAATTCTGGACTGGTGAATCCATGCTGATATTTATTATCATTATTACTTAGATATTAACTCTTCCTGGTGGCACTTTCTCCATAAGTGTACACACAACTGTCACTGGTGTACTTGTATACAGGAGAAAAGCTAAAAAGAAGGTGATTCTCAATCAAGTTTTGTCGTCTATTTTTGTGTCAGCAGTTGTCTTTATGGTTTCTCTTTCTCTTTTCAGGGACAGAGCCAGTCACAATGATGTCATCGGCACCACCCACCTCTGCATGTCTCAGATCTCCGCCCCCGGGGGAGAGATAGACGGTAAACAAAGTTAAAACGTACCGGTTTGGTTTGTATTCTTTCCCTGTGCAGACACCAGGATGTCGTCAGTAACACAGGAACAGAGGATCAATGTCTGTGCTGAAACTCTTCATTAAAGTTGGTGTCTGTGCTCTATTTGCACTGATAGTCCAATAGCTGTTGCAGATAACCTGCTATTGTATATGTATAACAATAATTGCCGTGCAGGTTATCTGATAAATATGAAGTTAAAATAGTGTTTCATTTCCCAAGCTTTTATCTCTGTGTCTATACCCACCAAACATGCCTTTTCTTTATCAGTGTTGTGAGGCTGTGTATAGTCCGAGTTAACTGCAGGTCTTCTGGTTTGAAGGTGTTTGCATTGTGTGTTCCTAATATGAAAAAACGTAAGTGTGTGACGAATCTAGACTCGTCTTAGTCAGCGATGTATGGAGAATAGAAACGGTTTTATCCTCAGTTTCCATCAGCAACATGGATGACATATCTTACACACAACGTTAGATAACCTAAGCCTCATCCCAATACCCCTCCTCGACTCCTCCTTTCCCTCACTCGCCTCCCTTCCTCGCGTCTTAGCTCCGCCCCCGTAAGATGCGAGCGAGAGAGGTGACGCGAGGACAGAGGAGTCCTCAGGTATTAATTGGGACGTCCTCGTTCACTCAAACGTCACTCTTAAACGACGTCTGTTGATGATGACATGTGCACAGCTGTACCCCCTCTCATCGGGCTGAACTGAAGAACCTTTAGAACCGGCCCCTTTGTGGTTCAATATTTATTTAAATGATTAATCTTTCTCTTGTTAGTCAAGGAATTCAATGATGGTTGGTCCTGCTTTTGTGTTTCGTTGTGGTGTAAAATGTAGCCTACATTTAAATACAAATATAATTATAGTATTGTGAAAGCCTTTACTCTGAAAATGTGTGTCCTGTAGATCCCCACATTCACCACAAACCCACATTCAGGACTGCATTTTAAATAATTGAACTCCTGAATATCTTAACACAATACAAATCATTGTTATTTATCAAGATCTAGCCATTTATGCAATAACTTTCTTAATAGCTATGTTTCATGACTTAAATTGTTAGTATAACCTTAAAAAATGAATTGCACATAATAATTCCCACGGAGCTGTGAGCACTCATCTTCCAGTTGTCCGTTTTCCTCTGTTGAAATGGACCAGCTGTGAAGGTGGGGGCGGGGCTTATATACGCGAGTAGTGAAAACACTTCCGCGTAGTCTGCTCGCGTGTATCCTCCCTTTCGCCTCCTCCCGCACCCCTCCTCCCTCACCCCTCCTCCCTCACCCCCCTCCTCCTCCCTCACCCCTCCTCGACTCCTCCATGTGCATTTCAGCTATTGGGAAGTCCTTCAAAATGGCGTGTGTTGATCGATTTCCGGGTCAAGTCCCGGAGGAGGGGAAGAGAGGAGCCGCGGAGGGGTATTGGGATGAGGCTCTAGTGTTTATCCAGCTGCAATTTGAGAGTTAGAAGTCTGGTGAAGTTCTTTGTATGGGAGTTGAAATGTTGGATGGTTATGGATCTGTGTTTTGTGAACATAACAAAGCATGGACGTTCTCTCAGTGACCTGCATGAAGACTTGGTGGTTGTTGTTGATCACTGCCAGATCCACCCTAAGATTTCCAGATAGACAGGTTGTTCTCATTGTGTGTATTACAAGTTTTATTTCTTGTGTGTCTTCTTGTGAAAACATCATGTGGTTAATCATCGACATACAGGCAAATAATACATACAAAAAGCCACCAGAAAGCAAGTCATTTAGCTGATTTTCGTGCATCCGTTTGGGTTTGGTTTGGTTTGAGTGGCGTTCAAAGACCTCTGGTTTCCTTTCTGTCTGACTCTGACCCATCCTTCCTCTCTACGCACTCAGATGACTTGACTTCTCGGCCCGTCCACTCTGGCAGTACGTCCATCACTTTCATTTTCCAGCTGTTCATTTTCATTACATTTCTTATGATATACATTAACTTCTCCTTTCAACGCATTACTGTTTCCAATCTTGACTTGATTCCATTGAAAAACCCTTGTCACGTGCACATGTCATAAATCAATTAATCATTTACCTAATTGATTTACTTTCTTTCCTGCTGCTCCACATCCTGTCCTGATTACGGTTAAATGTGTTGGTTTTGTTTTGTGTCTCCAGTGGACGACAGTCTCGGTTTTCTGCCGACGTTCGGTCCGTGTTTCGTGAATCTGTACGGCAGCCCGAGAGAATTCACCGCCTTCAACGACCCACACGAGGCGCTCAACCTCGGAAAAGTAACGTTCATATTATATATTTTTGTAAACTATTGCTTTTTTTATTTTCCACATTGAAAGACAACAACAACAACAACAACAACAACAACAACAACAACAACAACAACAACAACAATAAAAGACGTACATGACAAAAGACATTGACTGGCTTCATTTAAAGTAAATAGAGTTAATACACATGCATACACATAGTAAGGATGATAATAACAATTAATACATTAAACAATATTTGAAAAAAATAATAGTAATGTATAAATAAATAAAAACATAAATAAATACAACAAATTTAGATAATTAAATTAGTTAAGTAAATATGTTTGTTTGTTCTTCCGTTGTAAATTAAATATGTCCAAAAAACCTACCAAACATTATTATGGTATATAGAATTAGTCTTGCATTTTTTTTTACATTTTAATGTCTTTATTATTATTATTATTAAGTAAGATTCTGCTTATTTTCCTGAAAAAACGACTTATTTTCTTAAAGTCCTTTAGATTGTCTTCAACCTATAAAACTCTTGCTTGTCCTTTGTCCTTTTAGATATGCTATGTAATACATATTAGACCACAACACCTCTCTTTTGCCCTTCATTAAAACTGTATTTATATAGCACCCTTCTCAAGACGAATGTACAAAGTGCTTAACAGTATACAGTACACAATACACAATTCAAAGTACAACTATAACATGTAGAATAAAAGGCATAAAAGACAGCAGGTAACACATTGGAGAAAACACCAATGAAAAACAGCTACTAACTGAGTGTTTAGCTGCCCCTTAAGCATCTCTACTGAGACAGAGGCTCTTAGTTTCTGGGGGAGTTCATTCCAAAGCCTCGGAGCCACCGCCTCGGAGCCACCGCCTCAAAGGCACGGTCCCCCTTAGTCTTTAGCCTGGTTCGGGGCACCCTCAGGAAGCCTTGCCCAGAGGACCTCAAGGCCCGAGTTGTGCTTTCAGGGTGGATAAGGTCGTTAATGTAGTCCATATTTTCCACACACAGAATTTGACCTCAGAGAGAACGAGAGTCTTCTACAGGTTTTCGTAAAATGTCTTTAACTGATTGTGGAAACTGGTATTGACATTTGACGTTGTCTGGCCCTTTTTGAATCTGTTTTTCTGCCGTCAGGGGGAGGGCGTGGCGTACCGAGGTCGAGTCTTAGTGGAGCTAACGACAAAACTGGCGGACAAACCGGAGCAGAAAACTGAAGACATCCCGTCAGACGACCAGCTGGTGGTGGAGGTGAGAGACCCCGCATAAAACCTTAGTCCCGCCCCTACATCCCTTTGATGTGACAGGTGTCAGTGTACCTGTTGTAGTGGCCGCTAATAAACCATTGTCGTCATTCTTGTTATGACTTGTTTGTTTATCTGTTTAATGTGTTATTGCCCCTGAAGTATTGTTCCTGGGGGGTAATAGAGTGCCACAGTCCTAAAACCCGGAAGTAAGTTAGCATGTTGCCACTTCCGGTTCCTTCGACAAAAAGCAAAGCAATCTCTCCATAGGGTTTTGGAAAATAGCTCCAAATCAGGTCTGTGGTTGAGACACGTTGAGGAGACGGATCACGTTTTGTTCTACGACATTAAATCCGCTGGGGATTTCTGAAGAGTTGACGGGTCTGAAAAACGATGGTTGGTACCGAGTGGCTGAATAGGACTACAGAAGTTGTCCAGGCCGTTGTACGTCATTACGCCGAACACTAGCTAGTTTCTGTTCTGCTTGAAAGCAAGTCCCTGCCTCCTGCAAAGTGTTCAAACAAACTCCGACTACTTTTAAATCCAGACTGAAGACTTTTCTTTTTGTCGCTGCTTTTAATTGAACTTTTCACATCTTAAACTGCACTGTAACTTTTATCCATGTACTTTTTCTTTTCATGTTTATTTGATTAGCTTTTCTTTTTAATGCTTAATGTCTTTCATTTTTTGTAAAGCACTTGGAATTGCCTTGTGATGAAAAGTGCTATATAAATAAACTTGCCTTGCCTTCAACTTGTACCATTGTTACGGTTATCTGAGAGAACCCAAACGCAGGACACGGCAGTGTGTTACAAAGGTTTTATTTGAAGGAGATAATCCGTCTGGAGAGTATCCACTGGAGCGTAATCCACTGAAGAGTATCCTCCAAAGTTTTAATCCACTGGAACGTAATCCACTGAAGCGTAATCCTGGAGCACAAGAAGAACAGGTAAGAATATATTCAGGTGTAGAGAAAATAGTCACTATACTTTAAGAAGGCTGAGAAGGCTAAGAGTTTTACCACTGGGGTTTAACAACGATCTGGCGCTGACAGGTTGTGGAGCCTCCGCTGATATACCATGCGTAATGGCTGATGGGAATCAGGTGTGTCGCAGAGGAGAGTGCTCAACTGTTTGCAGCTGGTGGAGATTTGAGCCGGGAGCCAGGAGTGACAGGCACCACGCCCACACAGACAGGGACAGGGAAAACACTCACACAAGGAAGGTGGCTGGAGAATGCAACCACCACAGACATTTACGTTTGAATATGGATCTTAAATTGGCATGACGTTGAATCAGCGACCCTGCTGTAGTTCCTTTATAGCAGTGCTTCTCAAAGTGTGGTCCGCGGACCACTGGCGGTCTGTGAGCGCCCCCTAGTGGTCCGTGAGTATATTGGTAACATTTGAAATAAATAAATTCATTTCAGTTTTCCGCACTCTCGCGGGAATATCTCCGCAATGGAGCGAGGTTAAGTTCCGCTTTCAATTGCCTGATATAGTCCAGGGCAACACCTTCGTCACACATGTTGCCACTTGTTTGTGCCATCTTCAGATGATTTGTAATCTGTTCTAGAAAAACGATGTGTTTTTTGATATTTGTGGAGTTAGGTGGTCCGCGAGTGTTTTTTGATTGGTTAAGTGGTCCTTGGTATGAAAAAGGTTGAGAAACACAGCTTTATAGCATAACGTTAGCATTTTGCTTCTGGCGACTAGATGTATGCTTCGAAAATTATAAAAGTACGATAGACATGTGGAGATTATCCGACTGAACACAACGTGATCCGTCTCTTAAATGTGTCTCAACCACAGACCTTATTACGAGCTGTTTTCCAAAACCCTATGGAGAAATCTCATTGGTTTTTGACGAAGGAACCGGAAGGAGTTTACTTCCGGGTCGAAGGACGCGTCACTGCGGCTCTCTATAGGACTTTATTGACCCATTGTCTGTGCGCCTGTTGTCGTGACCCCCCTCGTAAACCATTGTAGTCAATATTTGTTTCATGACTTGTTTGCTCACCTATTGTTGTTGTGTTGCCCCCTATAACATATTGCTCCTTAATAGTGGGGGCATAAGACTGTATTGACCCTTTGTTCTTGTGGTTATCTGACATTTAAGGATGTCATTTTCTAAAGTTCTCTCGTGGGGGGGGGTGATAATACTTTATTGGCCCTTTGTGGTAAGATGATTTCTGACATTTAAGGATGTCTTTTGAAGTTGTATAGGAGGGTGATATTATTGTATTGACCCTTT
Organism: Champsocephalus esox; assembly: GCA_036324585.1. Classification (NCBI taxonomy): domain Eukaryota; kingdom Metazoa; phylum Chordata; class Actinopteri; order Perciformes; family Channichthyidae; genus Champsocephalus; species Champsocephalus esox. The sequence goes on from CM070489.1 coordinate 3,526,892, forward strand.
GTTCTTGTGATAATATATGGTTTAAAGGGGTAGAATACTCCATGCTGAGGCCCCTGTGTCTCTGCGTCCCCACACACAAGTGTTTTCTTTTTCAATAACTCGTATTTCAGATAGTCTAGTTCCTTTCTCACAGTATGGGTTTTAAAAAAGAAGAAGAAAAGACATCTCTGAGGGATGTAACATCACAGTGTTACTGAAAATAAGTTCTTTGCATGTCACAGTTTACCCCTTTACTCTTATCAATGTTTTTGAGATACACACAACACACACACAACAAACACACACACACACACACACACACAAACTGTGACTCTAAAAGCCTAGTTTGTGATTTTAAAGCTTTTTTTGTGAAACTAGGTAGTTTTTTTGATATATTCACTGATCTTTGCTTAATTCTCTCACCAAGGTTTAGTACGATACACTTCTATGTATGCAAAACCTTAAAACTAGAAAGATGAAGTACTTTGTCTGGATAGATGTTCTTTAAGAAAAACTAAAGAGGGGCTTCAAAACCTGGCAGAACAGGTGTAGGTGGATTTAATAATAATAATAATAATAATTTCAATTTATATAGCGCCTTTCACGAAACCCAAGGACGCTTTACAATGGGAAGTAACAAAACAAAAGGTAATAATAAACATACAGAGCAATAGCAGGAAATAAGTGACTGTAATTTAGCACCCCCCCATGTTCAAAGACAACGTGTTTTAAATCAGTGGTTCTCAAACTTTGTTCAATAATGTAATAAATGCAGCCGAGTACCCCCTTGATCAGCGCAAAAACTATTTGTTAGGGACAAAAAGCCTCTATAAAGAGGTCCAGTACAGCGCTGCACCATTAGTGTCTGATTTATTAAAACAACAACAGTAACTGAGAAACACTTAAATGCTACATTTCAAATGTTTAAAATCCATCACTAAATTCATGGCAAACCAATTTTAACATCATGCGATAACACTGAGACGACATTAGCTGCTTTGAACTGATCTTTTTAATAAGTTGTACTATGTAGTGAAACATGGGCTTGAGCTTCACTGAGGACCTTTGTCGTTCTGACAGGGAGGCTAATAATAATAATAACTGCAACTTCGTGTTTTGAAATATGTGTAACTCTGTTAATATAAAACCCACACTGCTCAAACTTCCTTACTTTTCCTAAAATTGATATATTTATCTTTTTTTTTCATTCACATAAAATAAATCTCACGCACCCCCTGCAGTACTCCAACGTACCCCTAGGGGTCCGCGTACCCCCATTTGAGAACCACTGTTTTAAATGATTATAATTTAATGATAATGGGGCGGTGTTGGCGCAGTGGGCTAGAGCGTTGATCATCAGATCAAGGGGCGTCGGTGAACTCCAGTTTGAAACCCGCGTCGGTCAGGCCGGCGTGTCCTTGGGCAAGACACCTCCCCCGAAATTGATCCGCGCTTTGAGCACCTGCAAAAGTGCTCTAATTTTATTATTATTATAATTTGACACAACATTGAAAAGTGCAATATAGATAAACTTGCCTTCTCTTCGTCCTCGTCTGACAGAAATTCCTGAGGAAGAGGAAGTTCTCTCTCTTCGTGGCGTTTTACTCGGCCACGCTGCTGCAGGACGTCGACGACGCCATCCAGTTTGAGGTCAGCATCGGAAACTACGGGAATAGATTCGACTACACCTGCCTCCCTTTGGCATCCACGACACAGTTCAGCCGCGCCGTGTTCGACGGTAGGTCAAAGGTCAGGGTGTGAGCGTGGCTGCAGACATTTCAATGGATGAAGAAAGTAAATCCGTTTAGCTACGAGACACCTGAGGAAGCGTGTGATAGGTTGAGATGCAGGCGGTAATACGCATTGAAATAAACCAACAGCTAGTTTAAGTGTTTATTTCTGTTGGATATTTATGCGTTCCAAATATAAATGTTTATTTTATTGATATATGTTTGAAGCACTGCAAACTGATTAACATGCAGTACATTACATTCTGTGTGTGTGTGTGTGTGTGTGTGTGTGTGTGTGCGCGTGTGTGTGTTCCAGGGTGCCACTACTACTACCTGCCGTGGGGGAAACATAAAGCCGGTGGTGGTTCTCTCCTCAGAGTGGGAAGATATCAGACCGAGGATCGAGGCGCTCAACATGCTGCTGGCAGCCATCGAGAGACTGGTGGGTGAAAGTCTCTCTCTCTCTCTCCCTCTCTCTCTCTCTCTACCTCTCTCTCTCTCTCTCTCTCTCTCTCTATCTCTCTCTCTCTCTCTCTCCCTCTCTCTCTCTCTACCTCTCTCTCTCTCTCTCTCTCTCTATCTCTCTCTCTCTCCCTCTCTCCCTCTCCCTCTCTCTCCCTCCCTCTCTCTCCCTCTCTCTCCCTCCCTCTCTCTCTCTCCCTCCTTCTCTCTCCCTCTCTCTCTCTCTCCCTCTCTCTCTCTCCCTCTCCCTCTCTCTCTCCCTCTCTCTCTCCCTCTCTCTCTCCCTCCCTCTCTCTCTGATAATAAGTGCTATACAGAGTATGACAACAAAATGACAATAATAAACGAGGAATATAATTACAATAAAACATCAACACTGACACGACTAATAATTATGTGTGTGTTTGTGTGCGTGTGCGTGTGTGTGTGCGTGCGTGTGTGCGCGTGCGTGTGTGTGCGCACATGTGTGTGTGTGTGTGTGTGTGTGTGTGTGTGTGCGCGCATGTGTGTGTGTGTGTGTGTGTGTGTGTGTGTGTGTGTGTGTGTGTGTGTGTGTAGGAGGAGCACCTGCAGAAGGTGCAGTTGGAGGTGAAGGCAGGAGGAGATCTGGAGGACCTGGAGCTGCGCGTGGTGGAGATGTTGGATCAGGTCATCACGGACTGCAGGTAAACACTATTTCATGAAGTTACCTCGTGTCATTCTCTCATTTTTTATTTATTTTTTTTAAATGATGATGATTTTATATTATTATTATAATTATCGTTTTTTTTTAAATGTATTTTTTATTTTTTTATTTGTATTATTATATCATTTTTTTAAGTGTATCAAAAGGCAAGTTTAAGTATATGTTTCAACAACAAGGCAAATTATGAAATACAAAAGCGATCGTTCAGTGAAAGATATTTGATTTATTGATTGACTTCCTGTTGACAGAAACTAAATAGAATGTGATATGTATAAGGACAGAATATGAAATTAAATAATGTACATTAAGACAAAATTAAGGAGGCGAGACACGAGCCACTGAGGGACAAAACCTTTCTAAACATAATTCCATAGTTATCAGTGAAAGATATTTGATTTATTAAAGGCAGACGCAAAAGGAAAATACTACATCAGCCGTTGCTCATGGAACCAGTGACTTCCTGTCGACCGATTTGTCCAATTGTAACGTCATTTATCTCCGTGTTTGATCTCTCAGTGAGGACCTCCCCTCCCTGGATGAGTGGCAGTGCGCGACTCCTCTGGACCGCTCGCTCAGACACATCCGCTCTCTGACCCTGCAGCAGATCCTCTCGTCGGCCGAGGCTCTGAAGCACGGCCCGGCCACCGACCTGCCCGCCGTGCTGGAGCAGGCCGAGGACTGGGCCGCGCGCATGAGGAGCATCGCGCAGGAGGTGAGACACGGGTTCCCAAACCGATGAAGACATACAGCAGACAGAACCGTGTGTTGCTGTTTGGGGTGGGGTGAGAAAGGGTTAGATTCGATAGATGTCTTGAGGTGGGCTGGAGAAGTCGTGATGCATCAGTGAATTAAAAGTTAAAGACTGAAGCTGTCAGAATTCAATCAAAAACCTTTATTGGAGTTATTAACGTCTTCTAACAATGTGTGTGTGTGTGTGTGTGTGTGTGTGTGTGTGTGTGTGTGTGTGTGTGTGTGTGTGTGTGTGTGTGTGTGTGTTTTATATACTATATATAAATAAGTATTAATCCTCGTTCTCTGTCCCAGCCTCAGAACAGTCTGCCGGACATCGTGATCTGGATGCTGCAGGGCGACCGCAGGGTGGCGTTTCATCGAATCCCCGCACACACCGTGCTCTTCTCCAAGGACAACTGTGGGAAACACTGCGGACAGATGCAGACCGTCTTCCTCAAGGTACACTATACACACACACACACACACACACACACACACACACACACACATACATGTATACCTCACTTCAGGGGACATTACACTGACTTACATGCATCTCCTGGAGACTTATCCAAACCTTAACCATAACCAACACATGCCTAACCCTAACCCTAACCCTAACCAAGTATTCACCCTACAATTAATGATCCCCCTTATGGGGACCTCCAATTTGTCCCCATAAGGGAAGCCAGTCCCCACACGTGAGTATGTAAACAGATGTAGGTCCCCACAAGTATAGTAATGCTAGTCCACACACACACACACACACACACACACACACACACACCCAGAGAGAGAGAAACACACATTGTGTCCATGTACACACAGTTAGAAATACATGTTAAATACCTTGAAATTAAGTGTATTTAACCCGCTGTGTGTGTGTGTGTGTGTGTGTGTGTGTGTGTGTGTGTGTGTGTGTGTGTGTGTTCAGAGTCCTCAGGCCAGCGGAGCAGAGGCTAAACTCCCCGGTCAGCTGAGAGTGAAAGTGTGGTTCGGATTGGCTGCCGACGTCAAACACTTCAACCAATACGCCGAGGGGAAACTGTCCGTGTTCGCTGAGACCGTAAGATGCTGATTTGCATATGGACTTCGTTCAGGAGTGTGTGAGGGAAGCTCTGGATAGACTTCTTCTATTTGTTGCGACCTATTACGTTTAACTACAGTTTCAACTTTACCAAGGGTCTCTTAGGCTCTGTTCTCTCTCGGTGTCCCTGCAGTATGAGAACCAGACGCGCCTCGCCCTGGTGGGCAGTTGGGGAACTACAGGTCTGACGTACCCAAAGTTCAGTGACGTCACGGGGAGAGTGAAGCTGCCCAAAGAGAGTTTCAAACCCTCGCCGGGCTGGAGCTGGGCCGGAGACTGGTTCATCTGCCCCGAGAAGACGTGAGTGTGTGTGTGTGTGTGTGTGTGTGTTTGTATATGTGATCTGCATTTTTGGCCCATTTTAACTCATTTCCAATGGCTTTTTTGTACATTTTTTGTGTGATTGGGGTTTTTTCTTTACTATTCTTCATATAATAATAATAATATGTTTTTGGCATTTATTTTCTCACGATGTGTGTGTATTCCCGTGTGTATGTGTGTGTGTGTGTGTGTGAACCCTCAGCATGCTGTTTGACGTGGACGCCGGTCACATGACCTTCTCAGAGGAAGTGTTTGAAAACCAGATGAGGCTCCCGGGCGGACAGTGGATCGGCATGACGGAGGGATACACTGACGTGGTACGTGTGTGTGCGTGTGTGTGTGTGTGTGTTTCTGCACCCTAATGGCTTCTCTGTAAATCTGAAAAATGTGTGTGTGTGTCAGAATGGAGAAAAGGCGGTACCAAAGGACGACGTGGAGTGTCCTCCTGGTTGGGTTTGGGAGGAGGTAGAGTGGAGCGAAGATCTCAACAGGGCTGTGGACGATCAAGGTACACACACACACACACACACACACACACACACACACGTACTTTTTACCATACTTCTTTACTTTTACTTGAGTACAGAAGTTTAGTCAGTACTTCTACTTTTACCTGAGTATCTTTAAAACATGAGTATGTATACTTCTACTCGAGTACAGGATGTGTGCACTTTGCCCTCTCTTACAGGGTGGGAGTACGGCCTCACCATCCCTCCGGACCGCCGTCCTAAATCGTGGGTCCCAGCAGAGAAGATGTATCACACCAACCGGAGGAGACGCTGGATCCGCATGAGACGCAGAGACCAGCAGAAGATGGAGGCGCTCAGGAAGGTAGAGGCAGGAAGCATGAGGAGATAGATATGTATCTTGTACTTTATTATATATGTTGCATCGTTGTAGGAGCTCAGGTTTCGAAGACTTGCATTGCCATTTCTACAGCTTTGTGCATATGACAATACATTTGAATTTGAATTGAGAGACAGAAACACTCAACGCTTTCCCCAGTAAAGCTTCAACTAATTAACGTTACAGCAATTAGTTCGCATCACTTCCCTTCTCTTGCACTCTACAGATGATAAGCATTTACTAATTTATTACTCACTTCAATTTATAATGTGAGCAATGTTCTCCTCCTGCCACTAGATGGAGGTCTAGTTGCACAAATGAGCACGAGAGAGGCTGGAACGCACAGATGTGTGTGTGTGTGTGTGTGTGTGTGTGTGTGTGGTGTGTGTGTGTGTGTGTGTGTGTGTGTGTGTCTGTTTGCGGACTCGTACATGTATTTGGTCCTTAACTTTTTGTATTTGAATTTAAAGTATTTGAAAATATGTATGTATTGGGATAATTCAAAGTGTTTTTTTCCAATGTAATGTTTTAATGTCTGTTTCTTAAGCTATCTTTAAATATGTTCTGTTTCTATGTGTGTGTGTGTGTGTGTGTGCGTGTGTGTGTGTGTGCGTGTGTGTGTGTGTGTGTGTGCGTGTGGCAGCGTGGTCCTGACGAAGCAGAGAGGGAGGGCTGGGAGCACGCCTCTCTCTTCGGGTGGAGGTTCCACCTGAAGCCGAGGAAGACGGACAGCTTTCGGAGGAGACGGTGGAGAAACCGCATGGAGCCGCTGGAGAAGACTGGACCCGCCGCCATCTTTGCTCTGGAGTGTTCTCTGGTGAGAGGAAGGAGACGTTTACTGCATCACAACACATTCAACATCATTACATGGTGACAAAATATAATGACAGACGCCAAAAAAGCCTCTTCTGGAAAGTTTTTCATCCAGATTTTCAATTATTTCCAACAATTATCAAACGGGTTGGACTTGTAGTCAAACTCATACATATGTTTAAACTAAAGCTGAGGGATACATAATGTGTATACTATCATAGAATACAGCACATGGTAATTACAAAGTCAAAACTGAAATATTTTCCTTTCCTCCGTACCTCACCAATCATCGTCATGTTGAACAAGGAAAAGGATAAACACAAAATCAAACACACTCAATACAATATTGTCTGTAACATTACAATGACTTAAAACTGGAGGTCCTAAACTGCGTGAAAGACGGCAAGAGACCAACATACAGTATGTGTGCCTGGGTGTGCGTATACTGGCCATTTAGTGCATGTTACGTTTCGTATAGCCTTTGTGTGGTCTTCTTTTGAAGGCCTCGCTATGCTTTACCGATATGTGTTGTTTTCAAGACAGAAAATGCTTGTTTTTATCTTTCTGAATTCCTCACACAGAGCAGTATCGAGGACAGGAATGAAGACAAGTCCGTCACGACAACGTTCGGCGTCAACAGACCGACCATTTCCTGTTTCTTTGACCGTAAGATAACATGCCACACCTTTCTTACTTCTCCCTTTCTCACCACTTCATGTCTTCTTCTTCAATACAATAATGTGTGTGTGTGTGTGTGTGTGTGTGTGTAGGCGGCACCCGCTACCACCTGCGCTGCTACCTGTACCAAGCCAGAGATCTGCTGGCCATGGACAAAGACAGCTTCTCAGGTATGTTTCCCATCATGCATCTGTTTGTTTGAAATGCTGATAACTTGTTGACTGAAAGGACGTCACCAAATGTCAAAAGTGTGTGGGTGTGTGTGTGTGTGTGTGTGTGGGTGTGTGTGTGTGGACTAGCATTACTATCCTTGTGGGGACCTACATCTGTTTACATAGTCACGTGTGGGGACTCGCCTCCCTTATGGGGACAAATTGGAGGTCCCCATAAGGGGGATCATTAATCTAAGAAGACTTGTTTAGGGTTAGGGTAAGGTTTAGGGTAAGGTTTAGGGTAAGGGTAAGGTTTAGGGTAAGGGTAAGGGTTAGGGTTAAGTTTAGTGTTAGGTTTAGGGTTAGGGTTAGGGTTAGGGTTAGGCATGTGTTGGCTATGGTTAAGGTTAGGATAAGTCTCAAGGAAATGCATGTAAGTCAATGTAATGTCCCCTGAAGTGATGTATACATGGTGTGTGTGTGTGTGTGTGTGTGTGTGTTGTGTGTGTGTGTGTGTGTGTGTGTGTGTGTGTGTGTGTGTGTGTGTGTGTGTGTGGATCAGAAGGTCACAGCAGACCCAGACGTAAAAACAGAGACGAGGCTTTCCATATCATGGAGACAAATGGACAGAGAAAGAGAGCGGGATGATAGATGAGGAGGACACACACACACACACACACACACACACACCGTGTAACGGACGAGTAGAGTTGATGGACGAGCTTCAGTTGTTGTTAATCTGGTTTTACGTTGGCCCGTGATCAAAGAGGAAGAGCTTTCTTTCCATCTCATAACTCTTAACCGTTCCGTTAGTACTCGGACAGTTTGTCAGGTCATTTTGAGCTGGATCTCCTCGTATCAAATCCGGTCGTACCGAAGCCGACATGTCTCACTTTCCTTCCTTCCATCTGTCTGTGTCTGAACTTCCTTGGTATCATGCTTTATGATAATACGAGTGTTTCCGTTTGTCTGCAACGTCTTCCACAGCTGGCTGGTTGTCCTCGTGGATGTGCTGATTCCCATTTCATTTCTCACTTAATCCTCGTACTGCAACTTGCTCCTATATATGTAGGGTTAGTTATATATGTATACTGTACGTGGTGTGTTCTCATGCGTATTAAAAGCAATGTGTGTGTTCATGTTGAAACGTCTAAAGCCCCACCGTCAGGGACTCTACCTTTCGTTCCCCTCTTCCCAGTCTTGGTTTGTGTTTATGTACCCCTGTGACTCCTGCTGGGGTCCCAACTACTACTGCTTCCCCTCCACACACACACACACACACACACACACACACACACACACACACACACACACACACACACACACACACACACACACACACACACTTATATAACCCCCCTGGGCTGTTTGTGTTGCTGTTTACATGAGCTAATGGGCTGCTGGGAATGGACGCTAATTGAAAAGGTCTCCATGGGTGGTGTGTCTGTACAGGGTGTGTATTTGTGTGTGTGTGTGTGTGTGTGTGTGTTTGTTTGTGTGTGTGTGTCACTTCCAAGGTTAATTGAGGGCTGGTGGGAAAATGCAACTTAGCTTCTGTTTACTCTATCGCTAACGGCTCCACAGAGACCCTTTACCCGGCTTGAAATAACAAACTACTCACTGTGTGTGTGTGTGTGTGTGTGTGTGTGTGTGTGTGTGTGTGTGTGTGTGTGTGTGTGTGTGTGTGTGTGTGTGTGTGTGTGTGTGTGTGACCTGGAATAACAAACTTCCCTGAGCGGTTTTCCCAGCCTTCCATCTCGAGCTCGGCATTCCCAAAGTGATGATGTCACACACACACACACACACACACACACACACACACACACACACACACACACACGTATGAAATCCTTGTTAATGTTTCATTTGAGGGTTCAAATCAATGCCTTTTCTCTTTATTTTCTTTAAGTTAAATATAGAAATGTTTGCAATTACATTTCAAGTTTTGTTACATTTATGTCCATCGATTGATTTGTCACCGGCCTTCAAAGCATGCATTCATGAAAGTCTATGAGCTTCTAAATCTCTTTAAAACACTTCTCTGTGCAGCAACTATAGTACATGTGAATCTGCGTCTCGATCTATTCCGTGTTGGATCTTTGTAATTGACCAAATTGGACTCCGAAAGACTCTGAAGAAATCTTTTCAGAAGGTGCAGAAACCCGAAATAGGGAACACGCATTTTCAATCGTCTACTTTTCTGCAAGTCATTTTCGGCTGATTTCCCAAAACATTTAAGCGACATTTCTTTTATATACTTAGTTTGTTCTTAGGCCTGAAGTTTAGATTCAGTTTACTCAAGTCGATAAAAAACACAAGATCCGATATTTGTTTCAGGCAATTTGGATCTTAAAGTTAAAGTAAATTCTGCTCTTAAATTAGCATCCTGATTTACTTAAATAAGTGCAGGTAAATCTTATTTAACGTACACTTCATGTTGTCTTAAAGGTCACCAATTATACTGTTTTTCATCAATATATCACAGGTCTCAGATATACACAGAACCTGTCTCTGATTGGCTGAAACACCAAACACATCATTGCATCATTACCCATAATCCCCTCTGTTTCAGCCCAGTTTCCAAAGTGCTGATTCTCTGTCTGTTACTTTAGATGAAAATAAGGAGCCCCTCCCCACGCCCCTCTGAGAGACAATTGGTTACAAAGTGTGTGTGTGTGTGTGTGCGCGCGTGTGTGTGTGTGTGTGTGTGTGTGTGTGGAACGAGCTATTTTGTGTGTGTGCGCGAGCGAGAGAGAGAGGGAGCGCACCGGTACCGGAGATCGTTGTTGTTAGCTTCTGGTGCTAGCGAGCTACGCTAACAGATATAAGGAGTTTTTTCCAGAACAAGGTGGAGGAGAGTCCTCTCCCGTCAGACTGAGAGGCTCAGTGAGCTAAAGGACTCTCAGTGTTATCTCAGGGGGTCTCAAACGGTTTGGTCGACATTAATGTAAACAATTATTTCCGAGGCACACGTTTATATGATCATTATAGTTATACACAAATAAGAGAATAAATGAAAAACAGCTATGAAATACTATATGACAGTAAAACAAGAATAAAGTTTAAAAGGGTGATTTGTAAAATATCCAAAAAGAAAAAGTAAATCTGTTTCCAGTTCTGTTTCAAATGGCTGTTGAGAGAGGTTTCCATAGATCTCTCAAGTTGCTCTCAACGTGCACCAGATTGATGCTTTCAACTTCAATATTTAAAAATAAATCTTCCCGGGGGAGCATGCCCCCGGACCCCCCGATGAGAGGTCCACACACCACCTATAGCACTTTACCCCTG
>CM070489.1:3540164-3575164 GCA_036324585.1 Champsocephalus esox
GGCTAGATCTCCATGGTAACTGATGCTGAGCGGCTAGCCTGCCCCGGAGCAGGTTAGGGTGCAGGCTAAGAGCTCAACTCAGTGAAAGCACCGCCTGCTGACCAATCAGAGCTCAGTGTGCGGAGTTTAAAGCGTTACTGTAATAATATTACTTTTGTCGGTAACGGAGTAGTGTAACGCACTACTTTTATAATTCAGTAATCACACTACAGTTACTAACATTGCCCCGACACGCGTTACTTTGTTACTGACTAAAATCAGTCATAATCAAACCTCAACAAACACCTGCAAAGAACACATGCTAAGGTGAAGCTAACGCACAGCTATTTGTTGTGTGTTTACATCACGGTCTGTTCTTCTTCTCTGTTTTCCGATTGTTGCCTGTTTTGAATGACGAATACACACTACCGCCGCCTGCTGGTAAGGAGAGTTATTGCCACTCACGCATGCGCAGTTCGTACGTGCTCGGCTGAAGTCTTTGCGGTGTCTGGTTCCAGTGCGACACATGGCCAACACGCAGGAGAACACGCCGACGCAACAATGTGAGCAGAGATAGACTGCGCAAAATATACAGATAGCAGGAGACAGAGGACAGCCACGGTCAGATAGCAGGAGACAGAGGACAGCCATGGTCAGATAGCAGGAGACAGAGGACAGCCACGGTCAGATAGCAGGAGACAGAGGACAGCCACGGTCAGATAGCAGTAGACAGAGGACAGCCACGGTCAGATAGCGGGAGACAGAGGACAGCCACGGTCAGATAGCAGGAGACAGAGGACAGCCATGGTCAGATAGCAGGAGACATAGGACAGCCACGGTCAGATAGCAGGAGACAGAGGACAGCCACGGTCAGATAGCGGGAGACAGAGGACAGCCACGGTCAGATAGCAAGAGACAGAGGACAGCCACGGTCAGATAGCAGGAGACAGAGGACAGCCACGGTCAGATAGCAGGAGACAGAGGACAGCCACGGTCAGATAGCAGGAGGCAGAGGACAGCCACGGTCAGATAGGAAAACATTCAGGATCTGGATCAGTCTTATGCGACAATGGAAACTGAATTAAAGAGAACATTTGAAACTTTAGCAGTCTGCGTGATCTGCCTGCAGGGAGGGGCGGGCTGGCCCTGCGAGTAAAGTAACGAGTAAAGTAACGAGTTACTTTATGTAGAGAGTAACGAAGTAGTGTAATATATTACTTTTTTTTAGTAACGACCCCATATCTGAATATCCCCTCCATCTTCAGAGCAATCTGACTATTATAACATTAGCGTTAAGAAAGCACTTAAATATCGGCCACAACATCAGTAACCGGATCAGAGTACATTAAGTACAGTCCGTGGCATATCACTTCATAATGTATCATATATCTCCTGATCTGAGTCAGCTGAGCGTATCTGGCCGTGCAACACTCACAGCGTCACAGACTGCATGCAGAAGTATTATTTTAAGCAACACATTAAGTTGACGAAACACTCGAGTCAAATGTAATGAAAGTCAGATGGTGTTTTAGACGGGGCAGTGATATCATAAACCTGTTGATGGACGCATTCAAACACTTGTTCTGTTCCAGCTGTATTCACCGTGCAGCTGCAGCTCTGAGGCTTTGATCCTGATCAAGTGTTTGAGTCATGGATGTTTAAAGTTTAACTTCTTCATATGTCTAATATTATAGTTCACTCTTCATTCAGGAAGTATGACGCTGCGCTGTCAGTGCGCTTCTCCATGTCTGTGATTGGTCGAATGCTCCAGATACCACCCCTCTCATGTGAACACCTAACTAGATAGGACACGGCTGGCTTGAGCGATCCACTTGATAACCAGCGTCATAGGACCGTTTAGCGAGAGCGCGTATGTTTTGGATTAGGCCAACCGGCTAACTCAAACATATCCAGGTTAGGTGGAACCGGCTTCGCAGGACAGGCCTCCGGTAAAATGGGACTTTACTTCTTAAAACAATGACACGTATGAACAGTAAACAAACTTCCTTAAAGTCCTTCAGATATATGTTTGTGATGATTTCTCTTCCTTTATGTCGTCTCTTTTTCTTCACCGTTGCTTCGTCAGTTGATGTTTCCAGGATTCCTCTCTGAGCACCTGCAGCAAACGGTACAATAAGCACACAGCAGGATATATCAATATGTAAACCATGTGACACACACACACACACACACACACACACACACACCACTGGTTGTACCTCTCTAAAACTTCATTCGACATGTTACTCATAAACATTTTCTCACATACATTTACCCGGCAGTACACATCGCTGCATGTTTCCATGTGTGTCCTGACTCCTGTCCGGCCTTCCTCTTGGCAGGAGGACGAGTCGGACCTTCCTCACCCTCCTCATCAAAGAGAGCCCAACGTCTTCGTGGTTCCTCCGGGAATCAAACCGGTTCTGCAGCGAACCGCCATCGAGGTACCGGCACACATTTACGGCAGCCACCGCTACGTGTTTCACTCCACACACTATTGTACCGATGACCTTCAGTTCACCTCAACAAAGGCATATACCACGTCTTGGGAAACTCACCTCTATTCTCTTACACAAAGTTCATGTATTATTCCTTGATTATTCTATCGATCATCAAAGTATTTCTGATGTAAAAATCGATAATAGTTGATAATTGTTGAGCTCTGAAAGGGACTTGTTATGTTATGACAGTTAATCAACAAGATCTTGTTTGTTTGTTTGTTCACCATGTAAAGCGCCTTGGGTCCCTTGAAGGCGCTTTACAAATTCTATCTATTATTATTATTATTAAGATCATCGGAAACATGTTCTGATTAAAATCTTTCTGTGGTTATTATCTTTGGGTTTGGATTCTTGGTCCAACAAGATAAGTTTTTGGATTAAATAATGCACTTAGGATCAATAACAGATCTTAGCGTGGGGGGTGCGGAACCTGAAGAGCTTCCAGCTGGCCAGCATCTCCTCTCCCAGCCTGCAGGTGGAGTGCGGAGGCGTCTCCGTGCAGAGCTGCGTCATCCGGAGCATGAAGAAGAAACCCAACTTCGACCTGAACACACTCATCCTGGACGTGGTGAGACAACACTGTACACACTATTGTACACACTGAATACACACTGTACTGTATACACACTGTACTGTACTGTACTGTACACACTATATACACACTGTACTGTACTGTACACACTGTACTGAATACACACTGTACAGAATACACACTGAATACACACTGTACTGTACACACTGAATGCACACTGTACATAATACACACTGTATACACACCGTACTGTACTGTACACACTGTACTGAATACACACTGTACTGTATACACACTGTACTGTACACACTGGATACACACTGTACTGTACACACTGTATACACACTCTACTGTACTGTACACACTGAATACACACTGTACTGTACTGTACACACTGAATACACACTGTACTGTATGTATTGTACACACTGTACTGTACACACTGAGTACACACTGCAATACACACTGTAATACACACTGTACTGTAGTGGAAACACACTTTACTGTACTGTACACACTGAATACACACTGTACTGTACAATCTTTACACACTGTACACACTGAATACTTACTTTACACACTGAACACACACTGTACTGTATGTATTGTACACACTGAGTACACACTGCTGTACATACTGCTGTACATACTGTACTCGTCAAACAGATGCAATCAGAGCGTGGCCTCAGAGCTAACGAGAGGTCTGCTGTGATGTGGTTCGCGTCGGTCATCATTCTTCATCAGTGAAGCAGCAATAACGAACTCTTCTGGTCCTTCTCTGCTTCTGGAGAAGCAGAACGCTCCCCGTCCACAGGCATCGAAGCCGTCGCTCTGAGTCACCACGCTTTAGAAATCAGCTTCATTGATGTTTTCTTCCATCCAAAAGGGACATGTCTGCAGCATCGAGGGCTAAAGCTACACGTGATGCTTTTAAAATGGATGCCACTGCAGGCGAAGTCATACATTAAGTTACACTCAATCAAATGGACATTAATCCAGACATTGATTTCAAGACTACAATATGGATAAAATAACTTGTGTACTACGATTTGATGTTGGGAATGATCATAGGCTAAAATACTTGTATGTCTATCTTGACTTTTTGGTAAACTCCGAGTGGATATTATATAAAAAAATATGTTCTTCAAATGTAGAAATGTCCTTAGTGATATGTATTTATCTTCGTGCCATTACATTTAAGGCGCTTTCCTGTTAAAGCTAAAGTGAAACATGGAAATATTACTCACGCTTTCCCTCACAGAGTTCACTGTTAACAAAATGAAGTTGATCACCTCTGTGTTTTATTATGACAGCTTTAATTGCAGTACGGAAATATTCACATATGTTCCCCTCAGATACATATCCCTGCTCTGGCTCCGGCGCTTTCATGCTAACAAGATTAAGGTCGTGTGTTGACGGCCCCCACAGAACGGTGGAAATATGCACATATTTTCCCTTAAACTCAGCTCCAAGCAGTTACTGTTAACATTATTAAGGTCTAAAGTTGAGTGCGTGAGTGTTTTCGTATGTCAGGGGGTTAAAGAAAATGCCATGTGCATACTTTCCCCTTTGAAGACACTAATAGTCGCTTAGTTTATTGTGAGTTTAACATCGTTAGCCCCAAATTAAGCCTTTTGAAAGCCGCAGGGATCAAAAGGATTTCAGTAACACACTTTATCTTTCCCCTTGAGCCGGTCTGGCAAAATAGATCGCCACGGATGTGCATACATTTCCATAATCTAAGTAAAACTGGCCTTTTTCTGGTTGACATGTGGTCTTTCTGCACGCTGAATAATAATAACAATTTAAATTGTCAAGTAGTGGTTAGTGGTGACATTCGATGACAGCCAGTGGCTTCACAGTGTGTCTTTATACATTTTAGACCCAACCTTTTTCAACTCAGGGCTAGGGCTGCACGATTTGGGGAAATAATCGAATAGCGTTTTTTCTGACTGATATTGCGATTCGATTTGCGATATTTGTTTTTAAGCGACTCAACAGAAGATTATTGTAAAATCCATATCTCCGGCTAGGAAGGTCGCATCAACGTGCTCCCGTCTCTAGCACCCGAGAGAGATGGACTTTTATTAATCCCTCTTGGGGAAATTGTTTCTCTGCATTTGACCCATCCTAGTGTTAGGAGCAGTGGGCTGCCATTTTGAACAGCGCCCGGGGAGCAGTGTGGGGAACGGTGCCTTGCTCAGGGACACCTCGGTAGCACTTGGTCTTGCCGGGACTTGAACTGGTGACCTTCCAGTTGGCAAGCCAAGTCCCATATCGACTTCGCCACCACCCCCGCAGCCCGAGCTACGAGTGACAGAACTAAACTTACATGAAACTTCCGTTGGGTTGCTTTAAAGTCGAGCTTCAGTTTCAGATTCACCCTGTGATAGAAACACGTGATAGAGCATCTCTAACCTGACTCAGAAGTTTGTTTCACCATCTAAAGCTCCATTGGAAGCCATTTGGAAAAGTATTTCAAGAATAATTGGCAGGTGATTGGATCAATCTGTCTGTCACCTTCTATCATGGGCCACTTCTGATTGGTTAACAATGGCTGGTACATGTGGAGCACAGCCCTGCTGATTGGTGTGGATGACTGACACACAAGAAGAACAAAAAAAACAACATCAAAATATTGCAGGCTTTGCGATTTCATAATTGCTTCATTTAAAATTTCGATTTAAAATCGATTAATCGTTCAGCCCCCACTTAAGAATCTAAAAATTCTTTGCAGCCCACATTCAACAAACAAACAATACGGAGGTTAATAAAGTTCTCTTGAGTACTTTTTATTTTAATTAGAAAAGGAGCTGGCCATCAGTAACAAGCAGGCATGCGTATTACACGGTTTAGTTGAATACTCGATTCTGATTGGTCAATACAGAACATGTGACACGTTGTTAATCCAGTAGAACAGACCGCTGTCGAGGACTGTAATGACCGTTGCTAAGGACGATCAAGAAAGAGAAAGGAAAAGGAGTTAAATAAAAAAAATCTTAATAATGAAATCCACACAAATCATAATGTTTTGCAAATTATTTGGCGGCCCACTTGCAATGCCTTCGCGGACCACTACGGGGCCGCGGCCCACAGGTTGGGAACCGCTGTTTTAGACAACGTGGAAAAGCGGCCTGGTAAAAAGAGTCGCTCTCATTCCTTCTCATTCTCATTCCCTCTCTCCACAGAGACTTCCCTGTGAGGAGCTCTACATGCCGCCCATCGTTATCAAAGTGATCGATAACCGTCAGTTTGGGAGGAAGCCGGTAGTCGGGCAGTGCACCATCCGCTCTTTGGAGGACTATCGCTGCAGCCTGGAGGAGGAAGAGGAGGAGGAAGAGGAGGAGGAGGAAGAGGAGGGGTGGAGACGTAAGACGAACACATTCACTAAAGACAAAAAAACAACAGTCAATGTCAAAGAGAGAAAACGTGAATCTTAGAAAAAAGTCCAAATTCAGTGGAAATAGTCAAATTTCTCAATCATGAGAAACATTTCTAAATTCTGAGGAAAAAGTCAGAAATATGTAATAAAAGTCAATTCTGAGGAAAAAGTAAGAATTTTGAGAAAAAGTCAAAGTTCTGAGAAAAAAGTCAAATTTGTGAGAAAAAAATCCATTCTGTAAAAAAATAAATCTATTCTACGAAAAAAGTAATTTCGTAGGAAAAAAGTCAATCCTGAGAATTAAGGTGCGTCGGAGGAAGAGGAGGGATGGAGACGTGAGACATGCATGAATACAAGCACATGTACTAAAGAGGAAATACAATAATCAATGTTAAAACTTCTGAGTTCTGGGAGAAAAGTGAATCTTAGAAAAAAGTCAAAATTCAGAGGAAAAAGTTAAATATGAGAAAAAGGTCGATTTTGAGAAAAAAGTCAAAACTCTGAGAAGAAATTAAAAATTCAGAGAAAAAAAGTAATATTTGTGAGAAAAAAGTCAAATTTACGAGAAAAGGTCAGAAAACTGAAATTTAAAGTCAATTCTGAGGAAAAAGTTAAGAAATCTGAGAAAAGTCAAATTTGTGAGAAAAAGAAAATTCTTACCAAAAAGTAAAAATTCTGAGAATAAGGAGCGTCGGAGGAAGAGGAGGGATGGAGGTGTAAAGCATGAAGAAAGTCTAATGGTCTTTTTGCTGTGTGTTTTCAGGCCAAACGCAACAGTTTTCTGGGGATGTTTTCATTGACATCGATGACCAGGAGCCACTCGTACCTGAACAGGTAACGTCCATTCTTACAATAAATAAAAAGGAAAATGGAAGTAGGTAAATTAATCTGCCACAACAGTCGGAAAGAAGTTCTGGGAGTTCTGAGTATGTAAGCTGAATAGCTGCCGTGTAAAATGTAACTATAAGATTCCCAAAAAACATGCTTTTGGTGTGTGTGTGTGTGTGTGGGGGTGTGTGTCTGTGTGTGAGAGTGTGTGTGTGTGTGTGCAGCATGAATAAACATGTCCTGACATGATGACATGGCAACCCTCTCTGTGGTCGGTGGTTACCGTGGCGACCACGAGACCCCGCGCTCGCCACCAATCATTAGCGCTCGCTCGCCTTTTTCCTCTGGCGCTCATTTCTTAGATTTAAGACTTTTAGTTTCCTCTTCTTCCTTTTTTCTTCTTCCTTTCTTTATTCTTTAAGCAGGAACATGGAAACTATTTCCCAGTCGACCTAATCACTGACAAGAACGTCAAGAACACACACTGGCACACACACTAAAACACACAGATTATCCACATGTAGATGAGGACTCACACAAAGACGATATTCCTTTTGTATTGTTTGGCATGAAGCTGTTTTCAGGGTCTAGTGTAGAAATGATAAGATAGGAAATACTTTATTGATCCCAAATTGGGAACACATAAAAAATAACAAAAAAAAGACATTGCACAATGGTAGAAATTTCAAGAGTTGAAATAAACAATACTAGAATTTAAACTTCTCGAAATAGAATTAAAACAACATCGAAAAGTAGAAAATATACAGTAGATATAAAATAATACCGTCTCAATTTGATCAAAATGAGTGGAAAGGTGTAGCATGGAGTGGATTGGACTTAGGTTTGTGTATAGTGTTCATTAACCAGATGTATTACATGGCTTAGTTGAATACTCGATTCTGATTGGTCAATTCAGAACACGTGACACGTTGTTAATCCAGTAGTGCAGACCACTGTCAAGGATTTATTGACCGTTTCTTAAGGACGCTCACATCTGCAGAAAGAAGTCCGGTCGATTGAACTGCATACAGTTTGCTTTTCGAACTGTTTGCTTGAAAAAGACAAGAGGGACAAGAAAACAGCGGAGAAGTAACGGAAACCGAAACCCTCCTTTCTACGCAGCGGTCCAGACATAGACATCAAACGGCGACACATATTCAGTGTGCAGTTCCTTTGGCATCAGGGCAGGGATATCGAGATACTTTCCAAGGTTTGACTTCATGAGTTGTGCTACTTTGAAAGCAAGCAACGATGTTTTCAAATCTGTAATCAAAAAGCTCCTCAAAAACGCTATCGAAGCACTTCCAGCTACGTAGTTCAAACGGTAACAACGGACTATTTTTCTCAGCGGATGCATGTCACTTTAAATCAATAATACTATTTTTTAAATCAATACAAACATTTTCTAAATCTATAAAAAGCATTTCAATTAATATTGGGAGTCATGTCGTTACTTTGTTGAGAATGTGGCCGTGTGATAAGCGGATCAGCCTGTCGGGTGGTCTTCTACCCATGATGACCGCCGTGCTGCACATCACCCCGTACATAACGTGTACATGTGTGAGATGTCCTTTAGTTTCTTTCCCTAGTGCAGGGGTTCCCAAACGTTGCCATGCCAAGGACCCCCACATAGCATTATCCTCTGGCGGGGACCCCCCTGTTACAATTTTTTAATTATGAGTACGTTATGATGGAGAATATGACAAATTAATCATACAGCTTAATACATGTTCTTAATATATATTTGTATTAATAATTAATAATCAGTTATTCTTCTAAACATTTTTGTATTTATCTTTTGTTTGTCACTCACTACATTCATTGTGTGTTCTGTTATAAACATTCTTAACACAATATTAAACAGTAAACATATTTTTAAAACATTTTTAAAGTGATTTCTGTCTTTATAATATTGTATAATTTTGAACAGTACTATGAACAATTAACATGTATTTTTAGCATTTTTGAAAGCTACTTATGCCTGAATAGTGTTATATATAATATTCAACAGTAATATTAACAATACAAATATTTATATTCATATATAAACATCAATATTTGCTACGTCCATCTCATCCAGCTGCAGAGCGAAATGTTCACGAGCTCTCACTTGCTCCAAAAGCTGAGCAAATACTCAGTTTCACTCTCAGTAGTGGCAGCTCGATTCTGATTGGCTTGAAGGGCAGTCGTGTAATTTAAAAAACATATATATGAATAAGTAACAAATATGAAAAGATTGGCATCAAAGGACACATAGATTGATAGATATGCAGTTATTAATAAAAATAAATAAATGTAACTTTATCCCCTTTCCCTCAAACTTTGCGTGACCCCCCTTGCGCCCCCTGGCGGCCCCCCGGGGGTCGGGCCCCCACTTTGAAAAACACTGCCCTAGTTGAATACTGGACTGTCATTGTGTAGAAAACGAACGACAGTCCTTTAATAAAGCAGCAGAGACAGTGCGGTAGATGTTGGAAGAAGTCCCGCTGCACTCTTTAATGTGAAGCTAATGAGCTACAACATGGAAAACCACAGGGTTGGCCTCTTTAAAGAAAACTGAGGGAACGTTCATTTGACAAGGAGTCGTGATTTTCTCGGGAAAGAATTTGAAGCTCGTGATTCCTGTCGGGTTCAAGACTTCTGTTCTGGATCCCTGCAGTTCTTCCTCCTCAAACTTCTCCTCACTATTTCCTCTCTCCTCTCATTGGTTGTCTTTATCCTTTCACTTTGTTTTCTTTCGTGGCCCTTTTTAAACCTTCGTCCTCTTTCTCCTCTCTCCTTCAATCCCCTTTGCTTCATTGCTTTATTCCTCACTCACTCCTCATCTGTTTGTCTCCTCTCCTACGCCAACTTCTTCCTTCATGAATTCTGATAATTAAGTCAATTCTGAGAAAAAAGTATATTCTTATTTTTGTATTATCTTTTGGGCCTGAAGGCCTTTAGTGAGATCTTTGGCTTGAAAGGGGGAGACAGAAGGGAGGACTGATTGCCTGACGTATTCGGCCGGTTCTGGTAACCGCATATGGGCGGCGGCCGGAAATCAAGTACAGTATGTTCTGAGAAAAAAGTTAACATTTTGAGAAAAAAGTTATTTCTGAGGGGGAAAGTGAGTTTGGAGAAAAAGTCAAAATTCTTGAAAAAAAAGTCAATTTTGAGAAAAAAGGCAAATATTTGAAGAAAAAGTTTTGAGAAAAAAATCCTTTCTGGGAAAAAAAGGAACTTTCTGAGGAAAGAGTAAAACAATTGGGGAAAAAGGCAATTCTGATAAAAATACTGAGAAAAATACTATTCTGAGAAAACGTGAACATTTTGAAAAAAATTCTGAATTCTTGTAAAACAGTAATTTTTACGAAATTCACTTTGGTGTTTCAAAGCACACTTCACCCATCCTGTCTTCTTCGCCTCCTTCTCTGTCTCCTTCTCTCCTGTGTCCTCATACCCTCAGCTCCTCGTGACCTCATATAAACACTTTCTGTCTCTAATCTGCGCCTCCGCCTCGCCCTGATCAGCGTTAACAGAACTCGTCTGTCTGCACCTCAGAGCGAGACCTCCCGGAGAAAAACATTTACGATTTAAAACGCTCACGTTTTCCCTCACGAAGCACATCTCTGATAAATCGTTTGCTGTTTGAGAAACTCAGCGTGGTGACGCCGATATTTCTGCATTTGAGTCACTAATATGTCTGCTGATGTTAGTAAGTCATGTCTAACAGAAAACAGTGTGTATTACTAACATAATGTTGTCTATGTAACTGACATGTGTTCCTAATATTGTTGCTAACCTGAGAGAGAGAGAGAGAGAGAGAGAGAGAGAGTGTGTGTGTGTGTTCTTGCATTACTATACTTGTGGGGACCTACATCTGTTTACATAGTCACATGTGGGGACTCGCCTCCCTTATGGGGACAAATTGGAGGTCCCCATAAGGGGAATCATTAATTTTAGGGTGAAGACTTGGTTAGGGTTAGGTTTAGGTTAAGGGTTAGGGTTAGGGTTAGGGTTAGGCATGTGTTGGTTATGGTTAAGGTTCGGATAAGTCTACAGGAAATGCATGTAAGTCAATGTAATGTCCCCTGAAGTGATGTATACGTGTGTGTGTGTGTGTGTGTGTGTGTGTGTGTGTGTGTGTGTGTGTGTGTGTGTGTGCGTGTGCACGTGTCTTAAAGCTTGCAGATGGATCCGGCTCAGCTATCATTAACCTTTCTGCCTCTAGTGAAAGCCTTCATGTAGGTAACAACCTCATCTTTAACTCATTTCATTCATCCATGTTCATGTCTAACATCGTTCTCCATTCGTCTGTTTCATTCAAACATCCATCACCTCGACAGATACGTTCTTTCTCCTTGTCTGTTTTTAAATTGAAGGCCTTACATTATTTTCAAATGCTTATAACGTCTGTTAGAGATTACATGTTTACTGCAGATCTGTTCACATTGGCAACAAGAAAACGTCTTAACTTCCCTTTCCTTATATTCTATACATTCATGTCACACTTTAAGGGTTTCTTTGCATTGCTGTATTCTGCTTATTGCTTTAAAAGTACATAACACATCTTTTAATTGTCATAAACACATTTTAAACAAGGACCGTCTGATGTCAACAAAGCTAAATGAAAGGAGGATTTAAGATAGGAACAAAAAAGCAGGTTTTATATTTGAATAACTGACATTAAATCCTGTGGAGTCGATGCTTTTCCTCAAAACTATAAACCTTTATGATATCAAATAAGACTTTTGAGGATATTTCATCACGGAAATGTAACTTTGGGGGGTTTTAAGGCTGAAGAAACCCTGCACACAAAGACAAAATGACCTTAACTTTGGGTAAAATACATACAGATATATCTAACGGGTATTTATCATCTCTTCAGAAAGCACAAACCATTGATTGTATAATGCACCACACCATGCAAAGACCCTAGATCTTTCTTTAAGGGCTTTTAAATGCTGCATATGGACGGAGAATAATAACATTAAATGCATAATGATCCTAAACTCTTTAAAGTAATCCCTCATGCTCGCAGGGGCCCACCGTCTGCTTTACTCGTAACACAGTAGACAGTAGCACGGATCAGATTTGAACATTTTAAGGCAGAAAAGCTCTTTATTGATGACGTTTATTCAAAGTGAGACACTGATGGATGCCTCCGACGAGGTTTAGAGTGGAAGGAATCAGATAAAGACGGAGAACATTACAGATGAAACAAGAAACGTTTTACATTTCGGTCGCAGATGAAGAAAAATCCAGGTTTTTTTTTACAGCCGCAGAAATCTGATCTCAGGTCTGAACGCTCATCGTTATTTTCCCGCTTTATTTATCCAAGCCAAGTCGAATTGAAGACTCTTTCTGACCCGCACCGGTAGTTTCTCCCCTCCTCTTTTCGCTCCACGGTAATTGAGGCTGATTTATTTCTCTCCAAACAAAGATATTTGTTTTATTAAGGGTCAGATATTGAAACCAGTCGAATGAAAGGCTCCACTTTCTGTCTGGCTGAGGCCAAAGTCAACAGAGCTGCTTCAGATCCTCCGAACCACGGCTCGTACTGAACGCTGGATAAATGAGAGAGGGGGTTAAGGAGGGAGGCTTACTTAAAGAGAAGGAATCAGGACAGAGTTTGACTGAAATTAGGGGAAAAAGAAAGCGCGCTAATATCTCGTGGCACCAGAAAGAGAAAGATGGAAATCCTGGTTTCTTAATCTCTGGTTTCGGATCAGAAAGCGGGTCGTTGGGATTTATGATTCCCGCGGATCAGACTCAGTTTCAGAGTTGGAAAAGTTTAAGAAGATCGGCTGTCAGCAGCGTCACGGCCCCTCGAAGTAACTCTGAACTGTAATCAGATTACATTTGTCTGTAACGCAGTAACTGTTGATAACAGCAGGGATTACATTAGTCAAGTCAAAGTCAACTTTATTGTCAATCTCAAAATGTGTTGTACACACAGAAAAATCGAAATACTGTTTCCCACAGCTCAAAGTGCAGCTTTCATGCTATTTCTAGGCAATAGCACACATCTCAGATATATACCAATATATTAAAAACATGTCTATTATTTCCCATTAACATAAGTGTTACGTTGGACCGTTATATTTGTTATGATGGAAACTGAGCTACAGATGTTCAAACTAAGAGCAGAAACAGAGGTCTGTGTTGTGTTTATTAGATTCAGGATTTTAGCTGATGTTAGCATAAATGAGATTAAATGAGATTAGATAGAACTTTATTAATCCCGAGGGAAATTATTTTTGCCAGGTTGCTCCGAAATTACAATACAGATAATACAGATACGTCTTAATAAAAGTATGCAATATACAAGAGCTCAATATACAAGATACAACGTTTTAAAGTAACGCATACAGTGACCGAGTAGAGAATAGGTAGCAGCCTGTGATAGTGACAAGTCATATGGTGACAAGTCATTTGGTGACAAGTCATTTTGCACATTCGAGTAAAAATACTAAATATCAAATACTAAAAACAACTAATAGCTAATTTCTCATCGTACTAAATAAAAGGAGGTTAAATATTAAAACCCTAACCCTGATGTTATGACATTATGACATTAACCTAATATTGCACATGGTGTTATAACGTTTGATTGAATCAAAGAGCTCCTGTGGCTTGTGTGGTGCTCCTCGGTGCTCGCAGTCTACTGCTAAAGGCGCTCTGATAGGCCTCCAGAGTGGCGTCATGGGGTGAGGGGTATTGTCCAGGATGCTGAGCAGTTTCCTCAGCATCCTCCTCTCTGACACCTCGAGCGAGGCTCAAGCTCTACTCCCAGGACCGAACCAGCTTTCCCGATGAGCTTATTGAGTCAGCCTGCGGCCCCAGCACACTACCATGACGCTCGCTACCACCGGGTCATAGAACGTCCGCAGCATGGTTCTGCAGACGTTGACAGATCTGAGTCTCCTTAGGAAATACAAACGACTCTTTCTTGTACACTGCGTCTGTGTTTTTAGTCCGACTTATTGTCTATGTAGACGCCCAGGTACTTGTAGTGATCCACGATTTCTACCTCTGTTCCATTGATGGTGACTGGCGTCGGGAGGGTTTTCTGTTTCCTAAAATCCACCACCAACCACTTTAATGTAGTAGTAATACACAATAAATGGACCTAGAAGTGCAACTAATGACGCTCATCAGTGAGGACTTTAGTAAAGTAAGGTTAGATCAGGGGTGTCAAACTCAGGGCCCGGGGGCCAAATCCGGCCCGCGACTTCATTTCATGTGGCCCGCAAGAGCTCTGAAAGAATGTAATATGTTTATTATACGGTTACAGGCCGATTTACAGATGCACGATGTCCATAAACTACATGTCCCACAATGCATCTTAAATTTGACTTTTTTTTCAGAATTTGGCTTTTCTTATAAAATAATTTTGTGACATTCTTATTTGCCCTAGACTTCTGCTTTCAGACGTAGTTATTTATGAAGTTTTTACCCTATCCGATAATAATCCAATGCAGAGACAATAAAGTAATTACATTATTTTATATATATTAAATATTTATATATGTATGTTTATATAGTCTTAAAGTTACAACCGGCCCTTTGAGTGCAACCATAATGCTGATGTGGCCAGCGATGAAATTGAGTTTGACACCCCTGCATTAGATCTTTAAAAAGTCATTCGTAATGCGTTGAACATGAGATACTCGGATACTTGTTTTTCCATCGGTGACGTGTTTTATATAAATGATCTTCCCGTCAGAAGCTGTGGCCGTCTCTCCTCTCCCATTAACTCCCATCCAAACTATCGCCAGAAACCAGTCAACTCTGATGACTCTCGGCCTCTCTTGTTCCATAAACTCTTCCCTAACGCACTGAGAAAGCTTCGTGCCAGGTGCCTTTGTGGCATTTTATGAAAAGATGTTCGCGGCGCTGTAATGACATCGTGATCAGAAACGAGATGTCAGAACGGCTCGGTGAATTATTTGGGGTTTCCTTGTTTTAAGAAGCTGTTCTCCTCCAGAATCTGAGCGTCAATCAAATGTGTCCATGCTCTCCTGGATGACACGTGTGTATCGGTTAAATAAGTCCAACTGCATATTGAATACTTCAGAGTTAACTATCCCTAGATGTCTCATAGAAACAGACTTCTGTGAAGTCATTAGTGACTTAAACGTGGGTTCAATTCAGTTTAAAAGATGGATTTATCGATATATTTTCTAATTATGAATACAATTTCTCCTGATCGCTACAATCCCTTAAAGAAATTGGCATGCACTATTGTAATACACCCACATATCTGTTGAGTTGCATTGTGGGAAATGTAGGCACCAGGTTTTGACATCACTATTTACTGATATATACCTGAACATCAGCAGGAGAGGACTCTTTAAAGTAGAGACACTACATACTGATATACACCTGAACATCAGCAGGAGAGGACTCTTTAAAGTAGAGACACTACATACTGATATACACCTGAACATCAGCAGGAGAGGACTCTTTAAAGTAGAGACACTACATACTGATATACACCTGAACATCAGCAGGAGAGGACTCTTTAAAGTAGAGACACTACATACTGATATACACCTGAACATCAGCAGGAGAGGACTCTTTAAAGTAGAGACACTACATACTGATATACACCTGAACATCAGCAGGAGAGGACTCTTTAAAGTAGAGACACCACACACTGATATACACCTGAACATCAGCAGGAGAGGACTCTTTAAAGTAGAGACACGACACACTGATATACACCTGAACATCAGCAGGAGAGGACTCTTTAAAGTAGAGACACGACATACTGATATACACCTGAACATCAGCAGGAGAGGACTCTTTAAAGTAGAGACACTACATACTGATATACACCTGAACACCAGCAGGAGAGGACTCTTTAAAGTAGAGACGCTACACACTGATATACACCTGAACATCAGCAGGAGAGGACTCTTTAAAGTAGAGTCACTACATACTGATATACACCTGAACATCAGCAGCAGAGGACTCTTTAAAGTAGAGACTCTACATACTGATATACACCTGAACATCAGCAGGAGAGGACTCTTTAAAGTAGAGACACTACATACTGATATACACCTGAACATCAGCAGGAGAGGACTCTTTAAAGTAGAGACACTACATACTGATATACACCTGAACATCAGCAGGAGAGGACTCTTTAAAGTAGAGACACTACATACTGATATACACCTGAACATCAGCAGGAGAGGACTCTTTAAAGTAGAGACACTACATACTGATATACACCTGAACATCAGCAGGAGAAGACTCTTTAAAGTAAAGACACTACATACTGATATACACCTGAACATCAGCAGGAGAGGACTCTTTAAAGTAGAGACACCACACACTGATATACACCTGAACATCAGCAGGAGAGGACTCTTTAAAGTAGAGACACTACACACTGATATACACCTGAACATCAGCAGGAGAGGACTCTTTAAAGTAGAGACACGACATACTGATATACACCTGAACATCAGCAGGAGAGGACTCTTTAAAGTAGAGACGCTACATACTGATATACACCTGAACACCAGCAGGAGAGGACTCTTTAAAGTAGAGACGCTACACACTGATATACACCTGAACATCAGCAGGAGAGGACTCTTTAAAGTAGAGTCACTACATACTGATATACACCTGAACATCAGCAGCAGAGGACTCTTTAAAGTAGAGACTGTACATACTGATATACACCTGAACATCAGCAGGAGAGGACTCTTTAAAGTAGAGACACTACATACTGATATACACCTGAACATCAGCAGGAGAGGACTCTTTAAAGTAGAGACACTACATACTGATATACACCTGAACATCAGCAGGAGAGGACTCTTTAAAGTAGAGACACTACATACTGATATACACCTGAACATCAGCAGGAGAGGACTCTTTAAAGTAGAGACACTACATACTGATATACACCTGAACATCAGCAGGAGAGGACTGTTTAAAGTAGAGACACTACACACTGATATACACCTGAACATCAGCAGGAGAGGACTCTTTAAAGTAGAGACACGACATACTGATATACACCTGAACATCAGCAGGAGAGGACTCTTTAAAGTAGAGACACTACATACTGATATACACCTGAACATCAGCAGGAGAGGACTCTTTAAAGTAGAGACGCTACACACTGATATACACCTGAACATCAGCAGGAGAGGACTCTTTAAAGTAGAGTCACTACATACTGATATACACCTGAACATCAGCAGCAGAGGACTCTTTAAAGTAGAGACTCTACATACTGATATACACCTGAACATCAGCAGGAGAGGACTCTTTAAAGTAGAGACACTACATACTGATATACACCTGAACATCAGCAGGAGAGGACTCTTTAAAGTAGAGACACTACATACTGATATACACCTGAACATCAGCAGGAGAGGACTCTTTAAAGTAGAGACACTACATACTGATATACACCTGAACATCAGCAGGAGAGGACTCTTTAAAGTAGAGACACTACATACTGATATACACCTGAACATCAGCAGGAGAGGACTCTTTAAAGTAGAGACACTACATACTGATATACACCTGAACATCAGCAGGAGAGGACTCTTTAAAGTAGAGACACTACATACTGATATACACCTGAACATCAGCAGGAGAGGACTCTTTAAAGTAGAGACACTACACACTGATATACACCTGAACATCAGCAGGAGAGGACTCTTTAAAGTAGAGACACTACATACTGATATACACCTGAACATGAGCAGGAGAGGACTCTTTAAAGTAGAGACACTACATACTGATATACACCTGAACATCAGCAGGAGAGGACTCTTTAAAGTAGAGACACTACATACTGATATACACCTGAACATGAGTAAAGTCACTTTCTAAATGTAATGTCAACATAAGCCCCTAAAGTGTCTCTAAGGAGTTCTGCTCTGACCTCTGAACTCTTCGCGGCTGGAAGAAGGGATTTCCCCACCGAAAGCTTTTAAGAGAGAGCTCCAAACTTTTCTGTAAATCCACTCCACTTTCTGGCAGCCATGGTTTGGTTAGCCTGGCTTCCTGCAGGGCGTAATGATAGGCTGCAAACCACACTGACACCCTGAGCAGACCGCGGTGTGTGTGTGTGTGTGTGTGTGTGTGTGTGTGTGTGTGTGTGTGTGTGTGTGTGTGTGTGTGTGTGTGTGTGTGTGTGTGTGTGTGCGACCTCAGCAGTGTGTACTAAATAACGAGTGCCTTAATCTGTCTGAATCAAGAGGGGACACACCTTGTCACACACTAGTGGGCACACACACACACACACAATTCCCGGCGCCTCTGTCATCAGAGCTTGGCACCGGCTGCACTCAGAGGGCGCATTAACACACACCAGACACCTCAGACAGTGTGTGTGTGTGTGTGTGTGTGTGTGTGTGTGTGTGTGTGTGTGTGTGTGTGTGTGTGTGTGTGTGTGTGTGTGTGTTAAACTCCACGTGCTGCCCTTTTCCATGCCATGCTGCCACTTTGGAAAAATTAAGACGTTGTACTCCGTGTGTGTGTGTGTGTGTCTGGGAAGTATGAGAAAGGGGATCCCAGAGCAGCTCAGTGCCATAAGAGCACTTTTGTTCTACATTAATGCCTACACACACACACACACACACACACACACACACACACACACACACACACACACACACACACACACAAAGGAAAAAGTGGTGCATGCGTCATGAGTGTGTTTTAAGCTGGAGTGTTCCTCGGAGGGTTGAAGGTTGCAGGGCGGGGACGTGTGTGTGTGTGTGTGTGTGTGTGTGTGTGTGTGTGTCTAGTAGTTTGATCCGTCCCCTCTGTATTCACCATCTTTGTAGTCGTTGTTTCCGTCAGAGCCAACACACACACACACACACACACACACACACACACACACACACAGACAGACAGAGTTTTGTATTTCCGTGAGAGAATTCTCCAGTGTTCAAATAGCCTTCTGGACGTTGCCAATGTGAACAGACCTTAAAGTAAACGCGAGGCAGCTTCATTCTGAATAAAACAACTGTTTGATAAAACCCATCACAGGGTTTAACTCAAACCCCCGAAAAAACGTATCGTATAAATCAAAATGCCTCTCATCCAAACCACACGTCAACAAAGCACAGATATGTTATTCTCCCGAACAGAAACACATTGTGAGCTCAGGGTGACTCATGTAATAGTAAGACTTTTACGGCTTGGCTTTAATGCCAGACGTCACTTTGTAATAGCGGGATTTATTTTGTATAAATGGTGTACGTTTCAATTTGGAGTGAAACCCTAATGTGTAAGGAAAACGGGTGTTATGAAATGTGTTGAAAAGCTCCTTAACATGACTTTCACTCTGTTATTAGAGTGTGTGGTTGCGTCTTGTCACAGTGTGTGTCTGATGGATGTCCTTTCTGTCTTTTGCTGTTAATGCCAACACTAGATGTTACAATGGGTAAGTTTCTGAAAGTCCTAATTCACACGTTTCATGACTGCCGTGTCATATTTGTGTTGCTGTTGCCGTGATCCAACCTCTTGACTTTTGGCAGAGGTGGGAAGTAGAGGAGTACAAATACTTCGTTACTGTACTGAAAGGTGGGGTAGGTAAGTTTGAGAAACCGGATCGAGATACACTTTTAGTTATATTCCATGGAATGCTCTTAACATCCCGATAGCAATGAATATCTGAAGAAAAAAATCCATCCAAAAATATCATCAGTGGAAGCCGTGGCGCTGGAAGAAGCTCGACCAATCATCTGAGCCGGCTAAAGTAACTGGACGGCCTACCTGCCTGTCAGCCTTCCATCGGGGCACAAACTTACCTCGTGCCCTCATTGGTCATGTGCGCGTTCGTGTGTGTTGGGGGAGGGGCTCTGTGAGGAAGGGGCAGATTTGTTCCGGTTGTGTATTTTCAAATTCTCGCGCACTCGAGCCGGTTTCTCCAAAATTACCGACCCCACCTTTAATTCGACAAGAACAGGCGTTATTGTATTCAATAATCAAATTAAACAATTATGGGTTAATTAGATTATCTGCTTAAATAATCAGACAGGAAATTGAGGTTTTTTTGTCGATGATCTGAAATAATAATGCTTTTTCCTGAGGTTTCCTGTCCATATTCCCGAGTAATCTGCATCCACTGCAGCCAGGACTAATCGAAGCCTGTTTCTAATCTTTTCAGTTCACTTCTGTTGTTTCCATTTGTTAAAATACAACTGAGAAAGACAACGATGTAAAAGCACCAGAGGCATTGCTTTCATTCACAGTGCAAACAAAAAAGTTGCATTTGTATCTTTGAATTTGAATAAGATGTTCTTTGTTCTGCAGCAGGAGTTCGGCTCGAGAGATGAGTCGGAAAGCGTTAGACTCGACACTATCCAACAAGACATTTGTTAGAAGCCTCGATTCAAGATGCAAAGCTTTATTGTCATGTTTAGATCGAGTGCTGGACTTTGAATCAGGGGGTAGCAAGTTCGAGTCCCACCGCCGTCAGCATGTCGTCTTCACCCCAAAGTGCTCCTGTGGGGACTGTCCACAGGACTGAATGTATGTTAGTCGCTTTGGATAAAAGCGTCCAACAAGTGACACGTCATGTTGACAGTACAGTGTAGATATGGCAATGAAAACACTGAAGTCACAGGATCCTCCAACAGGGCAACATGAATAGGACAGGGGTGTCGAACTCAATGTCATCGCGGGCCACTTCAGCATTATGGCTGCACTCAAAGGGCCGGTTTTAACTTTAAGACTATATAAAAATACATATATAAATATATCATATATATAAAATAATGTGTTATATTACATCATTGCCTCTGCATTGGATTATCATCGGATAGGGTAATGACTTCATAATTAACTACGTCTGAAAGCAGAAGTCGAGGGCAAGTCTCTTCAGTGCGTATGTCCCAAAATGATTTAAAAAGAAAAGCCAAATTCTGGAGAAAATAGAAATAGAAGTGACATTTTGAAATACAAATCTAATTCTGAGAAAAAGGAATTCTATGAAAAAAGTCATCTTTGAGATGCATTGTGGGACATGTAGTTTATGGGCAACGTGCTTCTGTAGCATGTAACCGTATAATAAACATATTATATTCTTTGCAAGCTCTTGTGGGGCCACATAAAATGAAGTTGCGGGCCGAATGTGGCCCCCGGGCCTTGAGTTTGACACCCCTGATATAGGAAATAAAACAAACAAACAAAGTGAAAGACATAACAGAATAGAAATAAAATAGTGCAAGAGAACGTGACACTATCGGTACGTCCACACGGCAGCGTGCGTTGAAGCTTGCCGGTGAGCGTGTCTGGCTCGCGACCAACAACCAATCCCATTAATATCCCGCCCGGAGACACAAGCACGCGCTTTGATTGGCTGGCACTTCCGTCAAAGCTTGAGAAGTTGAACTTTTCTCAACTTTCGAAGCGAGCAATGGAGGCAAAGCGACGGACCCACAATGCAGTTCGGCAAAGCGGGACGTCACCCCGTTCAAAGTGAAGGGGAGCGTCTCCGTTGAAGCAACGCACGCCGCCGTATGAGACTTGTGTTATACTCCCAATCCTAAGAAGGGCAACCATCAGAGGTCACATCCACCAGACAACTGGAAGCCAGTGCTTCCTGTCACGATGTTACCACACACACATCATGCTCCCAGACACACAGAAAACACGTAAGCATCGTATAAACACTGTGGATACATCGAAATAACTCGATCTTCTTTTGATGAGTATGTGTCCATCCTTTCACGGTTATGTGTTGTACAAAAGGCATTGCTTTCATACATACACATACATTCTGCAAGATGTTTCTTTTTGCCATCCCATGTTTCCTGTGAGGTTTAGTCTCCATTCGTTTCCATTGCCTCAAAAAGTAGAAAATATACATGTCTTAATACAAATGTACAGTACACAAAATATACAGCAGGATATTATACTTTAAGAGTGTAAGGGATGGAATATTACATTCTACAGTTTGAGTTTAAGTCCAGTGTCCATCCTTTCACAGCTAAATAAAATCGAAAAAGACAATTCTTCTGTGCCCGCAGAATACTTATATCTTATACAAAAGATGTAAGAGCAGCAGAGGCATTGCTTTCGAACATGAACATACATTTCTTGTTGCCATGTAGTCCACCTTGTGCCCGTTTCCATTGCCTCAGAGCGTCTTTGCACTCTGACCCTAATGCCGCGGTGCCACTTCTCTTTTCTCGTGTCGACGTGACTTGGCGAACAAAGCGCTGCCATGCCATCATTGGAAAAATCCTGAGAGGCGGCTAATTTGTGAGCGGCGTCGACAACGAGTCACTGCAGCGCATTACAAAGGTCAAAGGTCATTACAGGAGTTCTGAGTTAATGATGTAGGGTCCATTTTCTTATATTGGTGACGCAAAAATAGTAGATTTGAATAATCTCAATCTCTCTGAATCTTTATTTATTTATAACGCACATTTAAAACCACCTCAGTTGACCAGGGAACAAATATATAATAACACAATAGGAGTACAATTATAAAACAATAATTAAAAACATAATAAAAAGCACAATAACTAGAGACATATAAAAATACATTCAAATGTCAAAATGTTACTAGCATTAAAAGCCAGTGAGTTTTTTGCTGAGATTTATTACTGCATAAAGAAGATGTGGAGTTGAATCCCTTCTTACATTAACATGTGTTTGTATTATATGCAGGGTTCTTACGGTCATTACAAACCTGGAAAAGTCATGAAAATGTAACTAAAGTTCCATCAGATATAATTAATATGTTATCCATCTAATACAGTGCTTCTCAAAGTGTGGTCCGCGGACCACTAGTGTTCTGTGAGCGCCCCCTAGTGGTCCGTGATTATATTGGTAACATTTCACATTTTAAATAAATAAGTGAATTTAAGTTTTCCGCACTCTCGCGGGAATATCTCCGCAATGGAGCGAGGGTTAAGTTTCACTTTCAATTGCACGATAAAGCCCAGCGCCACACCTTCGTCACACACGTTGTCGCCTGTTTGTACCATTTTCAGGCGATTTGTAATCTGAAAACGATATTTGTGGAGTTAGGTGGTCCGCGAGTGTTTTTTTTATTGGTTAAGTCCTTGGTATGAAAAAGTTTGAGAAACATTGAAATACTGTATCGTATAGTAATGAAATGTAAAATGGCATTTAACTGACGAGGTATTTTGCTGGTGATAGATTTTATTATATTATTTATCTATTTTTTTTATTATTCTTTATTTATTTGGGGTCACATTATATTAAAAGTACAGTTTTGCAAATCGAGACCCGAAAAGACAAATTAAATACCGAAGAAAATTTGAAAAAGTACATAGGGGTTGTTTGAAATGGCAAATATCTACACATGTATTCTACACACTATCTGACCCCTGACCTTTGACCTCTGACCTACAGGCGGAGGAGTTCATGGACTGGTGGTGTAAATTATACGCTTCGACCGGAGAGAAGAACAAGTACGGGACGTACCTGGAGAAAGGCTTCGACACGCTGAAGGTGAGAGAGGAAAACTGAGAGGAGGGGAATACAAAATTGTTGTTAGAGATGTTGTTCGTCTTAAAACCGACGAGCTTTGTGCCTAAATGCATATATTTGTGGGGCTTTTCACGCAAGATCATTAAATAGCCAACTTTTCCCTACCAGTATTAAAATCCATGTCTCGGTGTTAACAATGCAGACACGTCCAAAAAAAGACAGTTTGGATTCACGAATGTTTAAGGATGGCCTCAATTTAGATATTCAAAGCGATATTCATTTCACTATTCGACCTCTGGTTATGGTGTGTATTCCAATAACATTGATTAGATTAGCGAAACCAGTTTTTGTTCGAAAATAAGTATTTCTGTATTTTTTCTTCGACAAAACATGATGTGATTTAATCAAATTTGAATTACTATATGAATCAGGGGTTAAACAATTGCTCTAAGAGTATAATAGTTTTGGTACGTCTGGATATGTTCTCTTCACTTCTGTGTGTGTGTGTGTGTGTGTGTGTGTGTGTGTGTGTGTGTGTGTGTGTGGCCTAGCATTACTATACTTGTGGGGACCTAAATCTGTTTACACGCCTCCCTTATGGGGACAAAATGGAGGTCCACACAGCGGCGTGCGTTGAAGCTTGCCGACGGGCGTGTCTGAAACTCGACCAACAACCAATCACATGAATCTCCCGCCCCTGACACACAAGCAGCGGTTTGATTGGCTAGAGCTTGTGCTGGCATATGATTCGATTGGCTGACGCTTCTGCCGAGGCTTCAAAAGTTGAACATTGCTCAACTTTTGCAGCGAGCCACGCCAGCAAAGCTCCTCGTCGCTTCCCACAATGCAGTTCGGCAAAAAGTGACGTCACCCCATTCAAGGTGAAGCTTTCAACGCACGCCGCTGTGTGGACGGGCCGTAAGGGTTAGGGTTAGAGTTAGGCATGTGTTGGTTATGGTTAAGGTTAGGATAAATCTCCAGGAAATACATGTAAGTCAATGAAGTGATGTAAACATGTTATATTGTGTGTGTGTTTATAAATGTGTGTGTGTCTGTAGATGCTGATTAATATGTGTGTTTATGAGAAATTGCCAAACATCGACAGCAGATAAAGACACCATGAAGGGAAATACAGAAGTATGGAGAGCATCAGAGCGAAAACATGAAGAACACGGAGACAGGGCCGCTCTTTGTTCCACTTCCTTTAAATGTCTCTCCCAAAGCTTCACCATTTAAATCACATTTTCCCGAGATGCCAGCCTCCTCCTCCACTTCCTCCTCTTTTCTCATCCCAACGACGTGACATTCTGTCCGTTTTTCTTTTTCCGAACGTCTCCGATGACTCATCATTGTTGAATTCTCGTCGGGACGGATTGAAGGGAAAAGGTCGCCCCTCAGATGTTGGCGAGTCCGAAGCAAAAGGCATCACGTCTGTCTTTTATTCTCGTTCCTTACATCGCCCCCACGCTCTCTTCAAACTTTATCCCGATTCTCTCGGTCCAAACGCCGACCTTTCCTTCCAGCGGGACTCGCGACGTCAGTCTGACGCCCAAACTCGTGACTAATGGGGTCAGAATCTGGACTTCTTTTATTGCTTTTAAATGAGACATCTCCCCTTTCCTTTGGGACCTTTCACATCAGAGCAGCAGCTTCAATAGAACAACCAGGGATGGGAGGGTTAATTAAAAAATGTATACTACTATTATTATTACTACCAGTAAATATATTTAAACAGTAGAAACTACGATATTCAGGATCAGAAATGTGTCCTGTTCAACAATATAACGTGAACAAATACATTTCATAAACAAAACAGAACGAATGAACCGAAGAAAGTGAAAACCATAAAGCAGATTTAGGCAGTAAGCGTAAATATTCCAACTTAAAGGGGACCTATCATGCAAAATGCACTTTGTGATGTCTTCTCTACATCAACATGTGTCCCCGGTGTGTCGGGGAACTCACGCAGCATCAGGAAATAAAACCCTCTCTCTTTTCCTCCGTACCCACATCTCTAAAAACGGGGGAACAACGGAGCTGATCCAGATTTGCGTCCGATATGATGTCATATCTGAAATGTGGGCGGGCTTTACACCAACGGCCTATCAGAAACAATGTTTTGGACGATTACAAATTGTATAATAGGAGACCTTTAAACTATACAAACACCAGGGATGGGAGGGTTACTTTAAAGATGTATTCTGTTACAATGACTTGTTACCTGTAAACAATGTAATCAGAAAGTATGAACATATAAAAGGTGTCCCTGAGCAAGGCACCGTTCCCCACACTGCTGGACAAAATGGCAGCCCACTGCTCCTAACACTAGGATGCGTCAAATGCAGAGAAACAATTTCCCCACGAGGGATTAATAAAAGTCCATCTTATCTTATCTTATCTTAAATGAACCAGAAAATCCAGATGTATTCCTCCTTTTCTTCACGTGAAACCCCTCAAAGTACATCTGAAACTGAAAAGCACAATAAAGAATTGAAACCATTGAAAACCTGGTGGGAGTATTTCTCTTTCATTCAGGAAACATATTAAACGGTTTCACCTCTGCTGAAGGAAACACATCTGTCGCGACATTTCAAAACGTTGACAGGTTGGATGGAAATGTTGGTTAAATGCTCTTTGCCTCACCTACTATTACCTATGTACACCCTCCCTCCCTCCCTCCCCCTCTCTCCTGCCCTTTAGAGAGATCTTCTACTGTCACAATGAGCCTCTGTTTCCAACATGTCCTCCCTCTCACCCAGAGGTAGGAAGTAGTGGAGTACACATACGTTGTTACTGTACTTAAGCAAATTGTTCTGGTATCTTACATGTTGAACCCAAATACCTGTACTTTCTACTTCTTACATGTTGAACCGAAATACCTGTACTTTCTACTTCTTACATGTTGAACCCAAATACCTGTAATTTCTACTTCTCACATGTTGAACTCAAATACCTGTACTTTCTACTTCTCTCATGTTGAACTCAAATACCTGTACTTTCTACTTCTTACATGTTGAACTCAAACACCTGTACTTTCTACTTCTTACATGTTGAACTCAAATACCTGTACTTTCTACTTCTCTCATGTTGAACTCAAATACCTTTACTTTCTACTTCTTACATGTTGAACTCAAATACCTGTACTTTCTACTTCTCTCATGTTGAACTCAAATACCTGTACTTTCTACTTCTCTCATGTTGAACTCAAATACCTGTACTTTCTACTTCTTACATGTTGAACTCAAATACCTGTACTTTCTACTTCTCTCATTTCCCAAACAGCTGGTTCCTTTAGTCTGAATGTGTGTTTTGTGCGTGATCATTATTCTTCAGAGTCATTGCGTGCCTATTGGTTTGAACACGATCCGTGTATCCATCACTTCCTGGTCTTCTCTAAAGAAGAGGGACCAATGGAAACGTTGTCATGTTGCCGTTGGTCACCATGGAAACATTCATTAGCTAACAATGACATTATTGTTCTATTAATATAAAGGGAGGTCAGGTACTCTTTAAAACAGCTGCTAGTTATAGGTACTTTTTACTAATAAGTACACTTCAACGTTATTTACTTTGACTTGAGTAAAGAAGTTTAATCAGTACTTCTACTTTTGCCAGAGTACTTTTAAACACAAGTATGTGTACTTCAACCTGAGTAAAGGATGTACTTGTCCTGTCTCACTTTTCCAGCCTGGATGTGACCTGAAGTAAACTTCCTCTCATCTAAACCCTCACCTTTCCTCCCCCCCTTCGTCACCTTTCTGTCTCCCTCTTCCTCCTCTTCCATCATCAGCTCTGGCGCCATCGTGGAGGTCTGCTAGAAAGTGAGCTTAGAAATGTTTCACAACCAATTAGGAAAAAGGAGAGATCCCTGAAGAAAGACGGCAAATATTCAAAGGTTTAAATGATTGATGGTCTAAAAATCTAACGGGACAGACTCCCTCAAGAGTGCAACGAACCATAAACCTAAGACATACAAATAAGTGCAATAAGAAATAGAAATAATAAAGGTCAAGAGCTAGTGCTTTGGACACAGTGATGTAAACCTAATAAGTTACTGCTTAACAGGTATAAAAGAGTGAGAGACAATACAACCTGAGTTTCTGTGACAAGTTTTGGAGAGCTTTGTCTATTTCCTAGGAATCATAAGTTCCTTTCTTCACAACAGACATACATTTGATTAATTAATGATGGTTTTTGAAGTCACGCTTCATTCAAAAACATGTGTATCGTGCCTGTGTGTTCAGTTTATATTGCGTTATCAGTCAAAGAAGTAGTGCCTCCATGCCGCTGCCTCCAAACATGCTCTAAACCATAATTGATCAATTGCATTATTAATATAATGAGATTCGAGGTCATGAATTCGAGCTGCCAGAGGGATAAAAACTCTATTTTACTTTCCTGCTGACGTTCGCCTCGTCTCTTCTTCTGTCCTTCTCAATATCCTGTCCCTCTCTTCTCTCCTTGGCTCACCCCTCTCCCTTTCACTCTCACCCCTTCCTCGCCTCTCTTCTTCCTTTCCTCCCTGACAGTAGACTTGCTTTTCTTCCACAAAGGCGCTATTGTTTCCCTCCTTCTTTTGGTTCCTCTCTCTTTTCTTGTATCGGGTTCGGTGCCGAATCACTGGGATTGTAGTCCAGACTTTCGCATCATCCTTTTTAGGCTCTAACCCCAACACTTTCAACACATCTAAACACATCAGATATGAACCCACCTCCTCTAACTCAGGTGTAAACGAAAAAAGCTTCCCTGGTATCGAATCTGTGCAAAAATCTGTCGTTGACCTTCATCAACGCAAGAGCTAGTGTAATGCTGACGGAAAGCTTGATAACTAAAAAAACGTTATTCAAATCCTTCCTAAAACCCGACATTAACCCGTTTATTAAAGAGACGTATGATGAGGTCGTATTCAGTAAAGAGTCGCTTTAAGGCCCTGGCGCACCAAACTGACATCAAAGAACACGTCCCGACGGACCCGACTGTTGCGTCACCTCGCGTCACCTCGCGTCACCTCGCGTCACCTCGCGTCACCTCGCGTCTCCTGCGTCTCCTGCGTCTTGGCCATGTGTCGCACTAGAACACACCGCAAAGACTTCAGCCGACGGCCAAGAAGCACGTACGAACTGCGCATGCGTGAGTGGCAATAACTCTCCTTACCAGCAGCGGCGGTAGTGTGTATTCGTCATTCAAAAGAGGCAACAACCGGAAGACAGACTGCGTGATAACCGAGAGAAGAAGAACAGACTGCGTGATATAAACAAACAACAGATAGCGTGTGCGTTCCATTTTCACTCTCGTCCGTCACAGACTGTTTCACAAAATGAAAAAGAATAGCCGTCTGTGTGTGCCTTCTTAATCGTGTTAAGAAGTGATTTCTTTGCCGAGAGCCTCCGCTCCCGATTCAACATGTTCAATCGGGAGCGGAGGGTGTTGGCACAGCCGAAAAGACACAACGGTGAGGGACACACCAATCTGAGTAGGGCGACAGGACGCTCATCGGCGGCCAGAGATCTATCGACGGCCGAAATCGGCTTGGTGTCCCAGGGCCTTTAGGCCCCGTCCACACGGAGACGATATCAGTCGAATCCTCTAACGTTCTATCGACAGTTTCGTCCACACGAGGCCGAAACAGAAATGCGGATTCGGAGCCCGAATCCGATACACATTGATAACGGCTCCCAAGGTGGGTAGATCTGAGGACGAAACGCTTGCGGCTCCGTGTCTACGCCCTATACGATCATTTCCTGAAAACGATGACGCCATAGCTCCGCCTCTCCCCACCTCTCCTGCTCACCCCCGCGTCATTGCTGATGCGTTTCGCCAACAACAACAATGGCGGATCACAGGGTTGCGTTCGGCCTCCAGACGCTGCTGACCATGATACAGATTTTAGTGCAACATTTACGCTCTTCCACAACCATCAGCAACACAAATAATATAATATAATAATAATCGTCAACGGTCTTATTCGCTGCTTTTGGTGTATTTTGTGGCGGAAGTACAGCGCCACTTACAGGCCAGGCATATGTACTACAGCGTCTCCGTTTCGTCTCCGTGTGGACAGGGCCTTATTTGTTGCAGGATCACTGGGATTGTGGTCCAGATTTTCTTTCATTTGCATCATCCTTTTTAGGTTTCAACAACTCATCTAAACATCAGATATTAAACCCCTCTCGTCTTCCTCCTCCTCTTCCTCAGGTGTACGACAGGGAGCTGGAGAAGGTGGAGAGTTTTGGGGGTCTGTCAGATTTCTGTCAGACGTTTAAACTTCAGAGAGGAAAGACTCAGGACGAAGGAGAAGACCCTTCAGTGGTGGGAGAGTTCAAGGTGAGAAGTTAGCTTAAGGTGTAATTTAGAGAAGGGACAACGGACATTTATTATCATGAACACTTGAAGAGACAAGAGACAAACCACATGAACCCAGTTTAAGCACAAGTACAGATCTTATTAAAACACAATTATTACGAATACAAAATTGACATGAAAGCACATAGAGATCGGATTGCTTTACTTTTTTCAGCTTTATTCATTATTTTCTTTTCTGTTTAGTTAATTTTTATTAAGTTGTGTTCGTTCGGTGTTCCTCTCCATATTTTCTTTTCTTTAGTTTAAATTCATTGTATTACGCTGCATTATATATCACTTTACTTTTCATCAAAGGAACACTTCAACCTCAACATTTTAAAACTCCACGGTAAATGGAGAATAAAAAAACGGAGAAAAGTCTTGACTGAATTGAAGTAAAAAGGGGCTGCTTATTATTATAAGACTATATCGGTACACAGTTGAACACAAGTGCGGTATAATCCAAGTCTCTTTTATCCCGTTGTCTGCTCACTACTTCCCAAAACAAATGCATCATCACTAAAACCTTACTGCTGTTGCAGAAGTCGTTCTCATGTTAGGGGAAAGTGTTACATTCAGACGTAACGGCACACAGGAAAACAACAACAAAGTGTCCACATCACGTCAACATCGTCAAAATGAAGTGTTTAAATTGTTCTTTAACTGTGTCTTGTCTCCTTTCCTTCATCACATCAGGGCATGTTTAAGATCTACCCGCTGCCAGACGACCCCTCGACCCCTCCGCCCCCCCGACAGTTCAGGAAACTTCCTCCCAACGGCAACGAGGAGTGCGTGGTGCGAGTCTACGTCATCCAGGCTCAAGGGCTGCAGCCCAAAGACACCAACGGGAAGGTGAGGAGGGAGTGGCGTGAAACCTCAGACACTCAAGACATAACAAGATACAACAAAGAAACACAGACACACTGCTGATTGAACGAAGTATGATATTGTTGTACAACAGTATACGAGCCAGCATGTGTCTCACAGGTTTCATACACTTGTTTTGAGTTTACACGGCACTATACCTTTGGACCTTTTGCAATTACATGCTACAAGATTCGATGCACGATAACACGCTGCAGACAGACGTGTGCGAGGTCTCTACAAAGGTCTCTTGAGATATACTACATTATGAAACTCACTATGACTTTCAGCACATGCTCATATAATACAGATGATTTCAACAGGAGGAAATCACTTTATGATATATGTGACCCGCTCTATCGAAATCAGTCGGAAGTCTCAACGGCTCATTTCAAAATAAACGTGGATTTACGTAATAAACAATTTTTTTCGGGGTTCGGGTGTTTTGTTTGATTTTAAATAAACAAAGTCTTGGCTTTCAGAATATGAAACTTTTATTTCCAAAATCACACGATAAATATATTTTTGAAGCTTGTGAAGGGACGAAGACAGCTCTCACTCGCACCCTGCTGTTCCGCAGCGCCGCCTCGCCTCCCTCCGCTGACATTATGAATGTACGCGTATAGTAATCATAGATAACACGGCAGGGTCCGTTACAGTTTGTTTTTATCTGATTTCAATTAAACAAAGTCTTGGCTTTCAGAATATTAAACTCGTTTCGGCAAATTCAGATGATAAATACAACGTTGAAGCTTCGGCATAATTACAAGCGGAGAACGGAGTAACTTAACGTCACAGCAGTGTTTTCCCCGGGAAACAAACACAATACACACAAACGCAAAATTACACAAACACACACACATGTATACACACACACACTCGCGAGCTTCCCCCAGACCAGTAATCCAAACGAAAATATCTTCCCTCCGTACTGTTAGGGAAATAATTGTCCTAGACTCCTAGATATGACGTACAGGACCAACCCTGACGTCTGTTCATCTCCTTTAAGGACACAGGCTGCTTCAGCCAAGATGTTATTGTTCCCATTCTGTGACCGGTCAACACTAGGTCACAGATGGTCTGTTGTTGTGGGTGCCCTGGGACACTTCCTTCTTTGTTGTTTGTGGACTCCAAGGTATGACATCTTCGCTGTGACTTGTGATGTGAATTCTCCGGCCGTAACTCCAAAT
The DNA here is from genome assembly GCA_036324585.1 of Champsocephalus esox. NCBI lineage: Eukaryota > Metazoa > Chordata > Actinopteri > Perciformes > Channichthyidae > Champsocephalus > Champsocephalus esox. Next base: position 3,572,217 of record CM070489.1, read on the forward strand.
AAACCTCCAGTGTTTGACATCGTAGCTCCTGCTCTCCCGTGTCTCCTTCCTGAGTCAGTGACTCCCACTGCATTGCTACACAGAAGTTTCCCATACACGTAGTATTTTGATCATTTGCTCATAACCAATCAGATCGATGGATTCCAGAGAAGAGGACACTTTGAAGGCCTTTTTCTCAAAATGATGACTCGGTGACAGTCGTTATATAATGTGACATATTTCGCTTAATATTTGGAATACAACAACAATCCTGATATCATTAGAGAGCTAGGAATCTCCTCTTTCCAGCAGTGTATACAACTCAACATGTGTCTTTGGGTCAACACGACTAATTTCGATAGAGCAGGTCACATATGGACTTTTCAGGGTGAGCGAAGCAGGCAGGACCCAGATGCAGGACAGAAACTACCTTTATTTCAAGGCTACGAGTCTTAACATACAGAGCAGAACACATTCAACTCCAACAAGGATCTCTCAACAACTGAAAGTGTTGAAACGTGGTGGTTGTTCTCGAGTCCAGGGGGAAGTTAAATAAGTGTACTTTAATTAAGTAACGTGGTTTTGAAACAAACAGGGCGATTCAGGAACACAGCGCCATGTTCGTGGGGGGAAGACGAGCATCTCTGTCTCTGATCCCTGGCTCCTCCTCTGACGAAGGGGCTCCTCCCTCCATGTGTTCTTCTGTGTCCGATATCGCGTAACTCAGAGGGTCCACGCGCCTTTTCTCCTCAGACACTCATTCATGACTTTTTATTTAATGCATTTTAACGGCTGTCATCATTGTTAACGTAAAACCTTTCAATAAAGTTTTCAAAATAAACTGTACATTCATTTAGCAACACCGTTAGCCACAAGTCAATGCTAACCGGAAATGAAATGTTTTCAGAATAAAACCGTTTTAAGCTTACAGTATGTTTAAACTAAATTACGTCGTTAAACATTGATTTTAATTTCTTACAAAAGACGATTAGAATTTAAATACCAGCAAGAGTGATCACAAAGACACAGAGGGGAGGGAGGAAAAACACAGGTGATCACGATCAGCCAATCAAACAGGAGGGAAGCACAGAGACAGGAAGTAAGAGCAGACATAACTAGGGGGGGTGCACACCTTTCAGAATGAAACGGGAAAACAAAGCACTGATATCATCGCCATGACAACATGTAGAGAAACATCCGGATATTTAGAGATATTATACTCTGTATCAGTAACTTTTGAAGGGTGTTAACTGTTAGCATTAGGAAATGCGCTTTTCTAATGCTATTTTATTTCTATTTTGAATTGTTTATTTCTAGTCTTTTAATTTCTCTAATGTACAACGCCTTGTCTTAGTAGTACTTCTTTATCTTATAAAAATCCCCTGTATTGTTATTGTTATTATTATTAAGATGGCAGAATGAGATAAAATGTGTTTTGATGTGCGTGTTAATGGACGGTTTCTCTCCTTGAGTTTTCAGTGCGACCCCTACGTGAAGATCACTCTGGGGAAAAAGACCATCAACGACCACGAGAACTACATCCCCTGCACGCTGGACCCCGTTTTTGGGAAGTACGTAACATCGATTTTACCTAAAAATATAAACTAAACGTCTAAACGACTTCACACACAAGTCGAAGTCCAGACTCTAAGAAAGGCAATTTGAGTAAAGTCCGACTTCACTTGGACGATTACCCCCAATGCGCCTGCAGATGGAAAAAGAAGGAATAATCCATTTAGATCAGTGCTTCTCAAAGTGTGGTCCGCGGACCACTGGTGGTCCGTGAGCGCCCCCTAGTGGTCCGTGAGTATATTGGTAAAATTTCACATTTGAAATAAATACATTTATTTCAGTTTTTCGCACTCTCGCGGGAATATCTCCGTAATGGAACGAGCTTAAGTTTCACTTTCAATTGCATGATATAGCCCAAATAAGTACCTTCATCACACATGTTGCCACTTTCAGGTGATTTGTAAAAAACAATGTGTCTTTGGATATGTGTGGAGTTAGGTGGTCCGCGAGTGTTTTTTTATTGGTTAAATTAGGTTCCATGCTGAGCGACTTTTGTCTTATTCTCAAGTTTTAATAGCCTCCAATTCATCAATATCCTGAAACACAACACAAACCCATGTATTAAAGACTACGCACCATGTACGTATAGACACAGGTGTTTTGGAGCATTCTGATGTATAACAAGGTCATGGTAAAGCTCTCACCAGGTGTCAGACTGTTAGCTTAAGGCCCCTCATTTCAGTAAATATTCGCTTTAGTCGTCACGGACCCAAAGGAAAACCACATGTGCCTGCTTCTCACTCAGTTTAACTTTGGTGGTTTTAGTTACTTTAAAAACGGAGAAATGGGTGGTTACTCAGGCTATTCTCCTGTTCATTTAGCACGCTAATGATGGGTGGACACATCATGACTCATGAGAGTGAAACTAAAGCAGGGTTTTCCACGAGGTGAACAGTGTGATTTACTGCAGGCTTCAGCCGCGTGATGGATTCATCTTTACCGTGTTAGTCACTTTCTGATCACCTTTGAAGTAGTAGGGGTTGCTAGAAACACACACACACACACACACACTCACACACACACACACACATACCATGTATACATCACTTCATGGGACATTACATTGACTTACATGCATTTCCTGGAGACTTATGGGGACCTCCGATGTGTCCGCATAAGGGAAGCCAGTCCCCACACGTGACTATGTAAACAGATGTAGGTCCCCACAAGTATAGTAATACTAGACCACACACTCTCTCACACACACACATACACACACCATGTATACATCACTTCAGGGGACATTACATTGACTTACATGCATTTCCTGGAGACTTATCCTAACCTTAACCATAACCAGCACATGCCTAACCCTAACCCTTACCCTTACCCTTAACCTTACCCTTAACTTTACCCTTACCCTTACCCAAACCCTAATCCTAATCCTAACCAAGTCT
>CM070489.1:3580164-3587664 GCA_036324585.1 Champsocephalus esox
TCCGGTCTTCTGATTGGTTGTTGTCGCTGTCCGTCAGGGTCGTCTGATGATGTGGGTCGATCTGTTCCCAAAATCCATGGGACCCCCTGGAGCTCCGTTCAACATCACACCACGCAAAGCCAATAAGTAGGCACACACAAACGCACACACACACACACACACACACACAAACGCACACACACACACACACACACACACACACAGTATTTCTCCCACGGACTGCTAAGGACCATTTCTTTAGAAAGGGAGGAAAGAATAAATAAATGTTTTCAGTAGCTGGAAAGTTATCAACTCCTTAGTTGGAGGGCTGCGCAAACACACACACACACACACACACACACACACACACACAGTCAGTCAGTGGATCAGCCAATCAATCAGTTCATTGGTTTAGTTCACCAGTCAATGAACCAACTATTCGATATGTCAATGATTGAGTTACTTAGTAATCCATATAGTCGTGCTACTCTCTTCACCGTCATGGCCTTAAACCACAGCTGCTTTTGTCTTCAAAATAAATATGTTATTTAGAAATGCGATATGTCCAGGCTAACATTCAGCATTGTTGAGTTGTTTAATCAAAATGAGTGTAAAAGCCTTTATTTTTCTCTTCAGGTTGTTCCTGCGCTGCATCATCTGGAACACCAGCGACGTCATCCTGGATGATATCAGCCTCAGCGGGGAGAAGATGAGCGACATCTACGTTAAAAGGTACATCGAGAGGAACTGGACTGTGCCATAGTGTTCATTTCGTTGACTAAAACTACGACGAAATATATTCGTCAACGGCCATTTTTTTCCATGACTAAGACGAGACGACGACGAGACGCACTGACGACAGTGAGGCTGGCGTCGCGCTGTCCCGACATCGACGCCAGACGGACACACGAATATGGAATTGTGAATTTCGCACGAAGACGGCCCCGAACTTGGTCAACGGCCGAAAGGAGTACGACGCCTACAGAAGGCTACACGATGGCACCCGAACCACACACTCCGTCGTGCTGTTTCCATAGCAACAACAACTTCCTGTCAACAGCGTAAACTCGCCTTCAAAATAAAAGCATCTAAATAAAACAGGACGTTAACCCAAATTACATTGAAGACATACAACTGCAACGAAAGTAACAAAAACAATGTAATATATTTTTCAGTTTCACAGAACACAAGTTGTACTTTAATACGATGGCTACACGACGGCAGTGCGAGGGCTTCACGTAGTCGTGTCGCCTTCCTAAGACAATCGGGCATCTTCTTGTTTCCTTCCTATTGTCTTCGTGAGGCGGGAAATGCCCGATGGCACGATGATCACACGAAGATGACAAGATGGCCTCACGATGGCCTTACGAAGGGCAAAATGGACACACGAATTCAACACGGAAATGAACCTTCGCAAGGTCCTTCGGCAATGCCAATGATTTTGCCACCGCTCACGAAGTTGCTGCCGGAGCCTGAGAGACTCCACTCAACTCTTAAGATGCCCTCACGAATGGCCCGATGTTGTTACTATCAGCGCCGAATTTGAACATTTCCTTTATCGTGTGTCCATCTGGTGTCAATTCCGGGACAGTGTGACTTAAACAATCACTGTAACGAAATCAACAAGTAATATCGTTGACGAAATATTACATCTCTGATAGTCAGTTTTTTCCCAGCAGTTCCATTTCTGGACTAAGACTACATTTAAAAGTAGCTGACAAAATGAACACTACTGTGTGACACCAGAAAATAATATAATATGGCTTCTTTAAAATGAGGGATTTCTATTTTTGAAATATTCTGGTATGTGGATATTTTTCCTATTGGACCGTATTATTGTAATATGTAGGATGACCGTATATATAACCCATCTTTTATTTTATTTTTGTTATACCTGTGTTATTTACATTATCTTTAAGTGTTATTGTTGATTTCATTGCTATTTGTTTTTCATATTCTCACGTTGAATTTTTGGGATTTGAGACCTAATACGTGTTGTAACCCCTTGTTAAGCAAACTGCTCATCGACATCGGGAGTATTATTGGATGTAAAGGGGAATGTGAGAAAATAGCTCATAAAGAATATGTTTAAAAAGAAAGAAAGGTACATCATACATGCATACATTCTTCTTTAAACCCTTTTGAAAGTCAAGTATTTGATCTTCATGTTTCCTTGTGATTCTCTCTCAGCTGGATGGACGGTCACGAACACAACAAACAGAAGACAGACGTCCATTATCGCTCTCTGGGAGGAGAGGGAAACTTCAACTTCAGATTCCTGTTCCCTTTCCACTTCCTGCCGGCAGAGCAGCTGTGTGTGATCGACAGGAAGGTACCGTCTTTAAATCTTCATAAACATGAGATCCATAACTCTGCAGAGGCAATGTGATATACAGAAGAAGGAAGGAGGCCATTAGAGCAGATATACAGGGTGTTTCTCAATATCGAGGATGCCAGACACACACACCCAGACACACACACATACACACACACACATACACACACACACACGGACACGCACACACGCCCAGACACACACACCACACACACACCACAGACAGACAGACAGACAGACAGACACACACACACACACACACACACGCACACACGCCCACACACACACACACACACACACACATGCCCAGACACACACACCACACACACAGGCAGACAGACAGACACACACACACACACACGCACACGCACACACACCCACACACACACCACACACACCACACACACAGGCAGGCAGACAGACAGACAGACACACACACACCCCCATACACACACACACACACATACAGACACACACCCACCCACACACACACACACACACACACACACACACACACACACACCACACACACACACACACACAGTATGTCTACTGAGTTAATGAATCAAGTGAGAAGTCGTTAATTTTCTCATAGACTTCTATACAAGTTCATGTCCATATGCAGCCAGAAGTGTCGCCCCCTGCTGGATATTACAGAGAATACATGTCTAAGGCACTTCCACATTGGCTTAGTAAGTTGTAACTGTCAAATATCTAAGTCAACAAACACACATTTCCATTTGAAAAGTAGGGCAATTTTCTCATAGACTTCTATACAATATTGTAACTGGAGGAGTCGCCCCCTGCTGGATATTAGAAGGAATGCGGTTTAAGGCGTTTCCTTATTGCTAACCCTTACAGACCCAGAGGTTGCCGCTTGATTTGAACCAGTAAAAAGTAGAAGAGGAAGTTCCTGTCAGATGTTGTGACAAGTTCCTCCTAAAATCCTCTAATGTCTTACATCAAGAAGAAGAGGGGCTTATAGATGCTGTTCAAAGACCCAGAACCACTGCAATCTAAATCTTTGCGACGCCTTTAAAACAGACATATTGAAGATATCAAAATAAAATAAATGGTAAAAAAGAACGTTTTTTAGGATTACAAAATAAATAAATAACACACACATTAAAATAATGTTTAAAGAAATTTTTCAAATACTTGAATATTTGAGGCTAAATTAAGGCACTTTTTTGTGTAACTTTGCGTGAAATCCTCTCTTGTATTCCCTCTGATTTCTCTCTGTGTGTTTGCAGGAACATTTCTGGAGTCTGGATAAAGCCGAGACTAAAGTGGCTCCGAAACTCACCGTCCAGATCTGGGACAACGACAAGTTCTCCTTCGACGACTACCTCGGTAAAAACACAAATACCTGTACTTTCTACTTCTCACATGTTGAACACAAATACCTGTACTTTCTACTTCTCTCATGTTGAACTCAAATACCTGTACTTTCTACTTCTTACATGTTGAACACAAATACCTGTACTTTCTACTTCTTACATGTTGAACTCAAATACCTGTACTTTCTACTTCTTACATGTTGAACTCAAATACCTATACTTTCTACTTCTTACATGTTGAACTCAAATACCTGTACTTTCTACTTCTCTCATGTTGAACTCAAATACCTGTACTTTCTACTTCTTACATGTTGAACTCAAATACCTGTACTTTCTACTTCTTACATGTTGAATTCAAATACCTGTACTTTCTACTTCTTACATGTTGAACTCAAATACCTGTACTTTCTACTTCTTACATGTTGAACTCAAATACCTGTACTTTCTACTTCTTACATGTTGAACACAAATACCTGTACTTTCTACTTCTTACATGTTGAACTCAAATACCTGTACTTTCTACTTCTTACATGTTGAACTCAAATACCTGTACTTTCTACTTCTTACATGTTGAACCCAAATACCTGTACTTTCTACTTCTTACATGTTGAACTCAAATACATGTACTTTCTACTCTTTAAAACAGCTGCTAGCTATGGGTACTTTTTACTGAAGGACACTTCAAAGCCTCTTTACTTTCACTTGAGTAAAGACATTTAGTCAGTACTTCTACTTTCACCATGTTTAAACACGAGTATCTGTTCTTCTCCTCGTCTTCCCTCTGGTTGTAGAAGCACATGTACATGCTGCTCTGCTCTGAGGGGAACCACATGTGCGTTCGGACCTGAGATAACATTTATCTTCAGAATTAGCGCTCGTCCGTTTCCACCGTGTTGGCACATTTCACGCTGAGGAGGGCTCTCTTCATTCCACGCGGTCTAAATGCTGCCTCTCCTTCGCCCCTGACGCTGCGGCCTTTAAAGCAACCCTCCTCGTTTAGTGCTTACTCAAACGCATTACTGAGATCAGCTCAAATTCTGACTCGACGAAGACGACTCTGAACCCAGACCTGTAGCTCAGGTTCCATCCTAGCTCTGGTCCAGGCAGCAGCAGCTCTCCTGTCTGATGGCGGCCGCCCGCTGCCTTTTTCTTGCTCAATATATCTTCGGAAAGACGCCGATCCCTCCATCCGAACGTCTCCTCCACGATGTTAGCGATGAGACACTTCTCCGTCTCCTCAAAGGGACGTTTGATTTGTTTTTCTGTCCTCCCGTCATGCAGATAGTTGACGACCTTGAAGTATGATCGGTTTGTGCGTAGCAACTGATACGATATACTTTATTGTCCCCGTAAGGACGTTTGTTCTGGACTCCGTCCTGCAGTCAAACATAGTGGACATTAAGAGACATACACACATCAGTCGTACACCGTTTGAACACACACAATACACAGATGTGGGGGGGGTGTGGGTGTGTTTGGGGGGTGTGTGTGTGTGTGTGTGTGTGTGGGAGGGTGGGAGTGTGTGTGTGTGTGTGGGTGGGTGGGGGTGTGTGTGCGTGTGTGTGTGTGTGTGTGTGTGTGTGTGTGTGTGGGTGGGTGGGGGTGTGTGTGCGTGTGTGTGTGTGTGTGTGTGTGTGTGTGTGTCCACCTCAAAGCATCCCCTCGTCCCCTCCTGTCCGCTCCTCGCTCTGAACCGCAGACTGTAAATCCGGCGAGAGTCTCTCGGCTCTCTGGTGAAACTCTGCGCACTAAAGGTCAGCGTCGATCAGAGCGCCGCGCCGCAGGGAGGAGGACAGCTCACTAACTAGTCACTTTAAAGACAGCTGACACGGCTGCTTCACACAGATGGTGGTTTCCCAAAAGCATATCATAACGTCTACCCGTCTGGACCGTCTGGACCGTCTCAACTCTCAACTCTCAACCTGCAAACTTTCCAATTGCTTTCATTCCGTCGGGACGTCTGACTGTTTTCTTAAAAGATGGATTATTTGATGTTTTCTGAAGACTTTTCATTCCTCACACTGCTCTATAATATATATACAATAATATATTACATTACATTATTGCCTATTATTATCGGATAGGGTGATAACTTCATCACTAACTACGTCTCAAAGCAGAAGTCTCGGCCAAATTAATGTCACAGAATAAGATGCATTGTGGGAAATGTAGTTTATGGACAACGTGGTTCTGTAAAGCAGCGTTTAACCGAATAATTATATTCTTTCCCGAGCTCTTGCCGACCACTTAAAATGAAGGACTTTGACACCCCTGCCTTATATGGCCCGATGTTACAGATAGCCCCCCGTCGCTCGGTCTTAACGTCCTGTGACCGTCCCCCCGCAGGTCACCTGGTGTTGGACCTGAACCGCATGCTGCGCCCGGCCAAGTCTCCGGAGAAATGCGACCTCCAGCTTCTTCAGCAGGCGGGGGGTGAAGCTGGTGTCTCTGTTCGAGCAGAAGACTGTGAGAGGGTGGTGGCCCTGCAGCTGTGTGCTGAACGGAGAGAGGAGCGTCGCGGTGAGACACACACACACACACACACACACACACACACACACACACACACCACACACACACACACACACACCACACCACACACACACACACACATGCTTCCACTCTCCGTCCTTCTTCTCATCTCTTCTTTCATTACTAATTAACTTTTTATGTTCTTCCACATCTTCTCCCAAATCTCGCACACACACACACAGTAGCAAAGATTTCACACCACGTTAGCACGTTAGCACGTTAGCTCATTAGCGTGTCTCTGGTTCAGGGGAAGGTGGAGATGTCTCTGGAGATCGTGACGGAGCAGGAACACGAGGAGAGACCAGCGGGGGTCGGGAGGGACGAACCCAACATGAACCCCCACCTGGAGGAGCCTCAGTGAGTCACACACACACACACACACACACACACACACACACACACACACACACACACTGACGCTCTGCCCCCCTCCAGGCGTCCGGACACCTCCTTCCTGTGGTTCTCCTCCCCCTTCAAGACGCTGAAGTTTATCCTGTGGAGGCGCTGGAAGTGGTTCATCATCCTCTTCATCCTCTTCTTCCTCGTCTTCCTCTTCCTCGGAGTCTTCCTCTACTCCTTCCCGGTGAGTGGGAGTCAAGCTGTGTGTGTGTGTGTGTGTGTGTGTGTGTGTGAGAAACTGTTGTGGTGCGTTGACGGAGGAATGTGAAGAATTCGTACAACTTTAGGCTCAATGTTATAGTTTAATTTCTAGATTGTTCTTAGTGCAAATTCTCCTCCATTAGAAAGCGTATAGCGATGAGATTATTTTAGACGTGCACAGAGATGAAGTGGGTTAGGGTTAGTGGGTTAGGGAAGGATGTAGCGTACAGAACTTCTACAAGGACATGCACAATACCGATACATATACGAATGTCTAAATCAGGGACATGAACGTGTAAATAAAGTGTCTTTAAACATTTTAAAAAACGAAATTTGTAAATAGTGAACTCTTTAATTTATGCTTATTTGAAAACTTTATTAACCCTTGGTTTGTTAACAGTTGCTCCGTCTTAGAAAGAGAGTAACGTCCTGCGTCTGTTTCTCTTTCCCTCCTCCAGAACTACGCAGCCATGAAGATGGTCGGACCCTTCGGACCGGCAAAGCCCTCAGAGTGATGAAGATGATGACGAAGGAGGGACGACGAAGACGGCGGAGTTCGATGCTGAATTCAACAGATTTTCATTTTCATTTGATCCCTTTTTAAAAAGAGTCCTGACATCTTGCCGAAGTTGAGACATGACGTGTGTGTGTGTGTGTGTGTGTGGTGTGTGTGTGTGTGTGTGTGTGTGTGTGTGGGCCTAGCATTACTATACT
>CM070489.1:3590164-3592664 GCA_036324585.1 Champsocephalus esox
GTTATTTATTGAGCTTTAAAACAAATTGATTTGATTCAATATTAAACTAATTATAGCTAAATTATTAACTACACTATTCAAAAGTGAACATTAATTTATTATAACACGGGAATAATAAACGGAGCACTCTCTCCCTCTCCTGACAGCCCGTCAGTCTCATGCAGCTCGCGGATCAGTAATGAGTGACCCGACAGTGAAACTAAACTTATCTATGACTAGTTACGGTAGCTTGAGAGGTAATTAAAATAGCTACGTGTGATATTCTAACCTGAAGTGTGTGTGTTGCTCCGCTCACCGCTGATCATGCAGAGTTGCGCGTCCACTCGTCAGCAGCAGCTGATCTCCCTCCCCCGTCAGATTAGACTCGCGTTTATGTCCATATCGATCAGATCCAGCTAGTTCTAGCTAATGATATGACTACCTGCTTATTAAAAGACACCTAAACAATAAGTGTTGCTATGCAACCGGGTGAGGCCACAAATACAGCATTATGCATTTGTTTACATGCCCACCGGAACCCCGAGACATTACCAACAGATCAACGCACAATCAACCCACACAGGACATCTCTTTCTCCACATTACGTGTTAGAATTGACTCTTCTTCTCTGTCACATAAATGGCGCACGTGACAGATGCTTTATTGCGCTAAACGGAAATTATTTTGAACGGACATTTTGACCGGAGAGATTTAGATTTGCCCGTCTTCAGCATATTTTACCGGTCAGAGTCTGGTAATTACCGGCTAACGGGAACTCTATCACTTTGTGTTTAAATCAGCATCCAACTAAATAAAAGTCATTTCAATCAGCTGTGTCTGTCGCTGAAACACAACGTTGACTTTACATAAACTATTAAGTTCAAGCACTTCGTGTGAAGCTATTCCTTTATGAAGAAGGAGCTAGGTTTCCCACGGCTAAAGAAACCTTGACATGTTGTTGTGTTCGTGCATAAATGCATGTTTGCTCATTTTAAAGTTGTTTTTAATTCCTTACAATCAAGACATATATGTGTTCGATGTCTTTATGCTTCACTCTGGTTGTACGCTGCACTATTTCACAGGTTTAAACTGCACTAAACAATACGCTTGTGTTACTTGGATGTTGTTGTTGTTGTTGTTGTTGTGTTTAACGTGAATGACAACGTTGATGATATTGAAATGTATTCTGGGAGAAACGGATTGAATGTATTCCGAAACATATTTATCTTCAATATCTACAAAAAGTGCATTATCAATAAACCTGCATTTGTCATCTGTGAGTGATTCTTTTAGTAACAATAATATCAACTAAACATCAGCAGGAGAGGACTCTTTAAAGTAGAGACACTACATACTGATATACACCTGAACATCAGCAGGAGAGGACTCTTTAAAGTAGAGACACTACATACTGATATACACCTGAACATCAGCAGGAGAGGACTCTTTAAAGTAGAGACACTACATACTGATATACACCTGAACATCAGCAGGAGAGGACTCTTTAAAGTAGAGACACTACATACTGATATACACCTGAACATCAGCAGGAGAGGACTCTTTAAAGTAGAGACACTACATACTGATATACACCTGAACATCAGCAGGAGAGGACTCTTTAAAGTAGAGACACTACATACTGATATACACCTGAACATCAGCAGGAGAGGACTCTTTAAAGTAGAGACACTACATACTGATATACACCTGAACATCAGCAGGAGAGGACTCTTTAAAGTAGAGACACTACATACTGATATACACCTGAACATCAGCAGGAGAGGACTCTTTAAAGTAGAGACACTACATACTGATATACACCTGAACATCAGCAGGAGAGGACTCTTTAAAGTAGAGACACTACATACTGATATACACCTGAACATCAACAGGAGGGGACTCTTTAAAGTAGAGACACTACATACTGATATACACCTGAACATCAGCAGGAGAGGACTCTTTAAAGTAGAGACACTACATACTGATATACACCTGAACATCAGCAGGAGAGGACTCTTTAAAGTAGAGACACTACATACTGATATACACCTGAACATCAGCAGGAGAGGACTCTTTAAAGTAGAGACACTACATACTGATATACACCTGAACATCAGCAGGAGAGGACTCTTTAAAGTAGAGACACTACATACTGATATACACCTGAACATCAGCAGGAGAGGACTCTTTAAAGTAGAGACACTACATACTGATATACACCTGAACATCAGCAGGAGAGGACTCTTTAAAGTAGAGACACTACATACTGATATACACCTGAACATCAGCAGGAGAGGACTCTTTAAAGTAGAGACACTACATACTGATATACACCTGAACATCAACAGGAGGGGACTCTTTAAAGTAGAGACACTACATACTGATATACACCTGAACATCAGCAGGAGAGGACTCTTTAAAGTAGAGACACTACATACTGATATACACCTGAACATCAGCAGGAGAGGACTCTTTAAAGTAGAGACACTACATACTGATATACACCTGAACATCAGCAGGA